>NDXB01001365.1:79025-108583 GCA_002631895.1 Agapornis roseicollis
ATTTTTTTTTTTTTTTTTTTTTTTTTTTTTTTTTTCCCTAGGAAAATGAGAAAATATGTTTCCTCAATGAAAAAAACAACTTTTAAATCTAAATACAACTTGCAGCTGGGATACAATTTTTCAGCACAGACATTCAAACATTAGGCCCTCTTGCCCCTCTTCCCCCCCTTCTTCAAAATAGCAGTTTTAGGCAATCTACTATTTTTAGAACAGTTTCTACCTGTGGCTTTGTTTTTCTGATGTTTTTGTTTTCTCCCCCTCTATTGAGCTCTCTCTCTGACAAATATTTCTGGTTAGGAATAAGGAAAAATCAGTTTATATATATATACGCCTGAAAAAATGTGATATATTTCAGGTGTTTTGAAACTCACGTTCACATAAAATATCACGTATATTTTGCCTTCATTGTATCCTTTAGAAATAACTCCTAACTATAGCATAGTCTATGATCTAAGGTATGGTAACCTAACACTGGGGGAAGATAGAATGGGTAAAAGAAGGAGAGAAGATAGAAGTGCTATTATTGCATAGATTCAAAAGAAAGCCCGCCAGGTAGCTGATGAACTTTAAGTAAAACATGTCTTAGTCATTTTTCTTTCCATGTTTCACAGCTTAAAAATACCTTCCATGATAAATATAAATCATTAATTCTTGATCAAATATTTTTGTAAGAGTTGGTTGACAGGCCTGTAAAGAACATCTACAGCCTAAGCTTGTTTCTCGCTCTATTAACCAAGCATACCAAAAATAAACTGAAACAGAAAATTTCAATGTTTCAGTCTTGAGAAGTTTTAGAAGCTTCTCTGGGCAACCAATGACTCACACTTTATTTTAAAAACCTCAAAAAACTGAGGTCAAACGTGGGATTTTAGGGCTCATGAATAGTGTAAGGCAAAAGCTGGACTAATTTATGAATGGTAGATAAACCCGAACTAAAAGTTACAGATGCAGTTCATGGTAATTCCACTAGAAAAATGCATAAAAATCATAGCATCATGGAATCACAGAATAGTGTGGGTTAGAAGAGACCTTAAAGCTCATCCAGTTCCAGCCCCTTGCCACTGACAGGGACACTTTCCTCTAGACCAGGTTGCTAAAATCTCTATCCAATCTGGCCTTGAAAACTCCCAGGGATGGAGCATATGCAGTCCTTCCTACTTTCTGCTCTCCAGTTCTTCTGCTTTTGCTGTCTCATATCATTACCATTCAGTACCTATGCACGGAAGCAAATTCAATTAAAACAAAGCAGAATTTATTCGCATCTCTGAAAAGACAGGAGAAAGGGGATTATGAGTGTCATCATTTCAGTGATCATGTGTGAGTAACAAGAATGAAAGAGTAAAACCTAAGGGAGACATTTGAGTGCGAAGTATTTCCACAACATAAACTTTAAAAGACCAATGCGCAATTGCCACCATAAAGATATCTGAGTTGCTCCACAAAGTTGGTTCAGGAATCTTGTAAAACTAGATCAGTCTACCATTATAATTTAGATAAAATATGAACCAGAATAGAAGAAACCAGACATGAACTGGAACATTTAAATTACATTCAGTATTCTGGAACAATTTGTTTAACTTAAACAGGAACATTTTAGAATGTCTATAGAAAAATTTAGGGGGTTTAACTGACAATTGCAAGTAATGAAAGTAATGAAATGAAAGTGAAATGAAAGTAATTCCATCCTGGAAATCCTGTTTTGTATGTAGGAGTGCTGTTTTCTCCCTCCTCTGAAACTTGGTTCTGTGTTGGTTGGGTATATTCCACGCAACTATTTAATCCTTTTGGCTGTACCTCAAAGAAGAGAAATACAGACAACTGGTGGTAACAGCTGAGTTTCACCTAATACCGCCTACTAAGGATTTTGCTTCACATTTCTGAACTACAGCCCAAACCAAAGCCAGCATACACTGTTATTTCCCCATGCAAAGCGTATCAGGAACACTACCTGAGAAGGACAAGGATAGTCTATGGGACATTAAGTAGATAATAGAATCATAGAATAGTTCAGGTTGGGAAGGACCTCAAGATCATCCAGTTCCAACCCCCCTGCCATAAGCAGGGATACCTCACACTAAACCATGGCACCCAAGGCTTCATCCAACCTGGTGTTGAACACTGCCAGGGATGGTGCACTCACAACCTCCCTGGGCAACCCATTCCAGTGCCTCACCACCCTAACAGGAAAGAATTTCTTCCTTAGATCCAATCTAAACCTCCCATTCCCAGTTTTTCACCTGGGATAATAGTTTATTTTCTCAAGGCATATTTTGGTAGTGGGAGACACAGATCTACTACTACAGACAAACTGAGATTAACAGTACCGCAAATAAATACAGAGAGAATAAAATACCATTTACATGAAAAGGTATTGTACACTGAGAGTGATGGTATTTATGTTTATACTTTCTTCAAACAGCTACAAGTAGGTTTTCTGAAAGAAAGCAGAGATTTTCCTTAGTAATACATCCATTACTTTTCTTAGACACTGCTAGGTAGAAACATTTACTCCTTAGTATTACTGGCTGCTCTGAATGCTTTTTCTACTTACACATATTACTGAAGGTAGCAAAAAATCTTCTGAGTATACAATTTACTTAAAATATAGAAATAAATAGCTATAAAATTTAAAAACCCCAACAAAATGGCTAACTGCAGTGATTAGTCTGTCTGGCCAGTTCAGTTATTCAGTTTCAGCATGTGGCTGCACCCAACATGGTTCAAGCAGTTCTTTATTATTTCATAATATTAAAGGTTATTACCACAATACAAAACAAGGGATAATAGTGGGTTCTTAAATTAGCATTTGCTTAGCTCAAATGCCAGTGCACTAATCCCTTTCTTTAAAACCTGGCACAAATAGTATTGTAAATTGTGCTGACAGAGTGGTGGGTTTCTATTGTCTTCCAAACAAGAAACATCTCATCAAGAGCACAGTAATGAATCACAAGGGACACACCATGTCCTGCTCTGTTACTTTACAGGCTCTTCAAACACAACACACTGGCCACTGTGATGTGAAGATGACATTAACTCTCAGGATTTAAAATCTGTTGTCAATCCAGATTACATTCCCACCTGGCTAAAATAATAGGAGATTTCTGCTGGCACCAAAGAAGTATTCTGGGAACAAAGATTCTGAAGTTTTATCAGGCTGACTTTTGCGGAGTAATCTGGTGATTGCAAAGTAGAAATATGGGGATACCATAAGCATTTCCTTGTACTACAAAATAAAAAGTGTATATTCATATTAATATTAATCTTTAGGTGACCAACTAATAACCCAAAGTTTGCTCAGGACAAAAGATAGGATAGGAATGTTCTGGAGGCAATGGATGAATCTGCACAGATGAGCATCACTCCTGTTTGCATACTGGCAAATGGAATGACAAACATTCTCCATCTTTGACAGAAAAATGAGGACCAGAGAAGCAGCAGGAATTTAGGAGTGCTTTCAGCCTGCAATCTGATGGGGTTACAGACACTTTCATGTAGGTCTATATAAGAGGGTCTCCACAGAATCTTCTTCTACACATGATCATGATATTTTCTATGGATAGTGTTCCTCTAAGAGCAATGTGCTGTGACTGTCAGTGCAGCTCATTCTTGGGACATGTATTTAATGACCTGCCTGCAAGATTCAAAGCTGTAGGGTCTGATCCTGGATTTGAGTCAAAGCCTACACCTCTATTTACAGGCAGCTTCTCTTACAATAGATTGTAACTATTCTGTGGTGGTGACACAGCCATAGCAACCAGCACTCTTCTGAGCATGCATGCTCCCTGAAAATGTGGAGAAACTCCATCAAAAGCTGACATGAGCAGCTTGCCTCTTGGAAAGACCGATACTGTTCATGTCATTGATCATCTCGACACTTTGAATGCCATGCAGAAAAGAGAGCATTTGTACCACTCTATTTCACTGAGCTGACATGTGGCTCCTGCTGATTTTTGGTGCTGAATTCTCCAGAACTTCCTCAATTACCCTCCTTACCTGGGAGGTTTCAAGGACACACAGATCTGCTTCTCATTTTAACCATCTGGCAGCATGGAAGGGGCAGAGGCAAAAGACTACTTACATGAAAAGCTCCTTTATTCCCTCCCTTTTTTTAATGTTAGCATAATGCATCCAGATGCCAAGACACTGAGAACCACTAAACAAACCAAACAACTGCATCCGCAAACGAGTTAAACTCAGCATTTATGAGACGGATTTTGCTTAGAAAGGAATCTTTTTAATTGTTCTTTATAACTTGAATATCCTCTACTGCTTGTACAATCATATAAGATCTAAAACAAACCTCTTATTCAGAATTAGGCCTTTGCACTTACTTGCCTCCCAACACAAGGGACAGACTAACATCAAAGGGCACACTGTGTTTATGAACACCGTTTCGCTCTGCTCCAGTTGCCAAATTTGCTTCTTTCATGCACTGTTTGATTAGCTTTTAAAATGATGTTTCTCTGCTTATCTATCTGGATATACAAAAGACCTTATGGCTTTTCATTGACACATTGTCATCCTTCTGTCTTTTCCTTGCCATAAAGTTATGTTTTCTATTTTCAACACTGAGGATACTACATGTCTAACCTATCATTCAAACCCATTTTTCCACTGAAGGACTTCTCCCTGAAAGCACGTTACTTTGATTGCTGGTGTCTGTATGGCTTTGTTTCACACCCATCATGACTACTGATTTCAAACTGAGAATGCTGCAAAACAGCATGCAATGTCACTTTATCAGTCTCTTCAATAAAAAGTAAGAACAGATTTATTGTATAGTCAATAGTTTTCAATTCTATGCACTAGAGCTTTCTGTACTCAAGAGTCAGTACTATAAATGCATTTCTCCATTTAAAAGTATCATTTGTGTGTGTGTTTGAAAGAGGAAAATAGAAGTGTTACAGGCACACAAGTGTGTGAGATTACACATTGTTGCCGCAATTCCCTGTCACTTTTGACACAGACAAAAAGCATGGCTGCACAACTACACAGTCCCACACTAGCTTTAGTTAATGCAAAGCAAACAATACTCTCTAAAGAGTAATTGCAACTTGTCCAATACCCTGTTTCAGCAAAAATGTTGACCATCAACTGCCATGGGATTTCACTGTACACCTGAGGCGTTTCAGACCAAAAGAAGAATTAAAAAAGACCAATTCCAAAGCTAAGATGTTTTCCCTCTGCCATCTGTATTTTATATGAAAGATAATCTGAATGTAGGTGCCTTGGCTGGCTTCAGTTGTAACCAAAAGGCAAAAGCTGAGAATGATTTCCTTTTGGAGAGCAGATTTCTGCTACCCGGGAGTGCTATGCATCAGTCCTAAAATATTACCTCTATTCAGAAACGAATAGGAAGCCAACATACTTCTTTGAGTTGTGGTGTAGTGTGTATCCAGCATGATAACCACACAGATGGCTGTAACCTGGACCAGCGCTGGTAACTAAGGGTAGTGAAGGCACAGTGCTTCACAAAGAGTACTGCTGTCCCTTACTGCGAGGTGGGAGGCATTTATTAAAACAGCAAACTCATCTCCAGATAAGACAACTGTGCTCTCCAGACCAGAGAGGATTTAAAATACAGTTCTTTAGTCACTGTTGTTTTTCCTCCAGCATCACTCCTGGGCTATGACGACAAAAGGAGCAGTAGGGACACACCCAGCATGAAAAGTTATCTTTGCCACATCCTCTGGCTATTTTCCTTGATCTTATCTGGGCTGAACTTCAAGAAGCTGGTCTCTTCTGTACTCAACTCTCCATGCCACTGCCTAGAGACTGAACTAGTTGGTAGCTTGATTTATTGTGTTACAGCAAATAGCAAGTCTGGAGCTCTGATGCCCGCAAGAGCCATATGCCCATATCATAACTTTCTCCTTTTAGGGTTGCTTTTCCTGTCCTAATTTATACTTCCTCAGTTACAGTACATACATTTACATGGTTAATGTTCAGATTGCTGAGATTACACCATAGTGATGCATGCAGTATAAATGCCTAGACAGATGGATGCAATATCACAGATTTCTGAAAGGAGGAGAACTTGCAAAGCCAGAAGCTCACACTTCAAGAAATCTCATTTGCTAGCAGAGGGGTCACTGAAAATAGATCTGAATGCTTAAAAAGCAGCGAAATACTCTTAAATAAAGCATTACTGAGAAAGGTATATACTCCTTCCTAGAAATAGGCTCTAGTTTGTTTGGCTGCTAGGAAATGATCTCAAGAAATCCTGATTTTTTTTTCAAATATATGATTTATAACGAGTAAGTGCCAATCTGTTCTGCAAACTGAGTCTGTGGCAAAGGCCACTTTGCCAATAGCCTTCCTCTTTAAATAAAAAATGATGCTAAAATGAGACCTCTTATTAATTAATCCAGGATCTATCCTGCAGTTTCACACATGAAATAGGTTATTTCTAAGCCATGGTACAAGTTTAAATCACTACAGAGTAAACAGTTTGGACTAATACCAAAGGAGAGGTCTCTGGAAGAGAGTGTTTCTCTCTCCAATAATACAGCAATAAGACAACAGGTGCTGTTCTACCAAACCCTCTTTATATTTGATAAAGCAGCCTTGCCTTTCCACCCCACAGACTAAAACCCCACACACCAAACAACACAGAGACAGGAGCAATGACTGCCCCTTCGATAATATGCTACCAATAAAAGGAAAAGTGAGATTGTCACTCATGACCACCTGCTTCTCCTCAGGAGGGATACAGGTATTGTACAGCAATGCTGACATTTCAATCCCATAAACTCTGCTTTTCAATTCTTTTCTGGTTAAAACAGCAATTAAAAATATGCTGTCTTACCGATCTTTAAAGGTTACTGGCAAGATAATATTGACAGATATTAAAGGAGCTTCTTGATGTAGAGGACATAATGAAGCAAGTGAAAATTAGAGCAAAGAATGAAAAGCTGGTGAAATTTAAGAAGTAATGCATACATTATAGGAAATATACCTTTCCCTGCTTAGCTGTGCTATATCATGTTTCCCACAGTTTGTTTCAGAGTCCTCCTTTGCCTTTCTTCTTACATGTATTTCAGCACTGTTGTTATGCAAGACGGGGAATCATTCATTTTAACGTGATACTGAGCATATTACCACACAAGAACAGAGAGAGGCTACCATTTTACTGATTATCTAATTAAGAAGCTCTACAATGCAAATTCTTTGCAGCCCCTTGCTGCACACAAAAGATGCTGCATTTGAAAAGCCACATGCACGTAAAAGCAAAGAATTTGTAAGTGCTTCTGATTTTAGCTTTTTCTTCCTCTTGTTACAAAAGCCACAGCTATCACTCTCTTTAACTGCTAATAAAAGCATTTAATGACAGGTAGATTTGCTGGTTTGTAGCTCTGAACCCCCCCCCCCCAACACACTCACTAAAGGAAAGTAACTTTAGCTAGAAAAGAGATCCTCGCAGCACTATAGTGAATAATTCATCATTGCATTTTCCTTTTCATCTCATTTTTGCCAGTAACGTACACAACTGAAAATATTGCAAAATCTAAAAACAACCACAGACAAGGACTTCCAGCAGCAAAATACACATAAAACTAGCAGGCAGGTTTCCCCAGCTTATATAATAACAGCTTTAGCTCAACAGAACCCCCATCACTCACCGAGGATTGAATTCACTTGAACAAAAGCAGAGCCCAGTCACCAAATGCAGCTTCGCAGGACTCTTAATGCGAGATGCTCCTGTCTGCTGTTCAGTTCACACTTGCCTTTATAACTAAGCCAACCAACAACATTCAGTTGCTGAACCTGATGAATTATAAAACGGTAGCTCCCAGACTCTCATATTTTACATCACAGGGGGTGGTCATCCAGCATACACACTGCCTGTGTACATATATTCTGCTATAACTCATCCTGATAAACACATCAGTGCTGGCAGCAGTGACAGTAATTGGTGCTCAGGATGTACAAGCACAAACCAATAGAGCACACTCCCACCTCCTGCTCTGTGCAACATCTCTACCTGTCAATCACTGCACCTTGTTAAGGTGGAATGATCAACTGCACTTTAGGGGAGAAGCAAAACTTGGAGAAGAAACCGTCTGCTGATATGAATTCATCACTTTACAGTAGTAAATGTAGCTTCAACCTCCTTTAGATGCGGCTTTTATGGCTAATCTTCATAAAATCTTCCTTTCTTAAAGACACAGCTCTTACTTAGTGACTAACACGGAGTTCGTAACTTCCACTATCATGAGTGGAAATTATTCAGGCAAATTCCATGGACATTAGCAAAGATAAACTGAAAACATTACTCCAGGAAGAATGACTGCTAAAAGCAATATACTTGGTAGGTGAAATGGTGTGCACATTTTATGTACACATAAAATGCTGATAGGTTTTAAGAATATCCTCTAAGTTACAAATATGTATTTGTAATGCTCTTCACTTGTGCCTGCATTGTTCTTAAAGTAAACTTATTGCTACAAAATAACAGAATCAAACAGCTAAAACTTAGACCCATCAATACAATCAATGAAACTGAACATTTTCAAATGGGATTAATTACAGCAGTAACAATCACAATTGTTGCACATGCCTCAAATTAACACTCACTATTAGCCCCTAACAAGCAAAACTGGTTATGGTAATGGTAATACACAGCCACTGCAAAGGTTTTTGTATGGCAAGACCTTTATGATGGAGCAGAAGCTGCTCTTCCGGAGCTGAGCTCCAGGAACTTAGTATGTTTTACACAAACTCCAGGCTATTTGTACCAGCACAGAGTGTGAATGAATGCTTTATTTGGGATGATTTGCTATTTCTACACCACTGGTGACGACACTCAGAAGGCTTCATTTGGAGCCTGAACTTGATCAAACTCCTTTCATTCCTCATGCCTGCAAACCTCTCCCAGTGTTTGGTACCACAAAGAAAGGTTGTGCTTAGGAAGGTGAGCACAGTTGTGTGAGCGGCTGTGCATCGCCCGGATGCTTTTCCATGAACAACTGGGCTGAGGAATGCAAATGAAGCCTCTGTCAGCAGCCCCAGGCAGAAACCCAACCCTTCTCACCATCTGGACCAACTGATGTGCGTCATGATGTGGGAACAGGGTGTTGTATTTCATGCATAGCAAAAGCAAGTCCTATATATATATCCCTTTTCTCCCGTTCTCAGCTGCTTGTTCCCCCCTCCCCATTCCTCATTTATCTCTTTGTGTTCAGCACCTTCACTATGTGAGAAATGTTTCACTAAAGGCCAGAGGCATGAGCAGTGTTTCTGCATGTGCTACTGGCTCTTACTATAGCGGCTTGTATGAAGAAAAAGCTGTGTGTCACTGGGTGGCAGAATGTAGGGGAGACATGTCAGGGATTAATCAGAGTAATGGTTTTGATGTCTCTGTCTTTCTCAGAGGGAAAGGGCAGCTGAGATCCAATAATTGGATTCTCCAGCAATGCTGACTGGGAATAATCCAGTAGGGGCAGAAAATATTCCAAATGACAGATCTTAGCTCATTAAGAAGCAGCAAAAAAGATCTGTGCCACTGGATTTGGTTTTTATAGCCAATTTCTATTCTCATGGGCTTACACTTGCAAATCATGGAGTTTCTCTGAAATGGCCCAAGCACAACAGTTTGTTGTCTTGTGCACTACTTAGGGGGTTCTGACCTATTTTTCATAAAAGACAGTTTTGAACCATATGTGCCAGAATGCCCTAAATGGCATCCATCTTCCATTTTGTTTTGCCTTAACCATTCAGGTTTGAAAAGGCTTCCCTCTATGTAATCTATGCAAACACGACACTGCTTTACAATAATTTGGTGCAGTGTGATTAAGACACAAGCAATGCTTGGTCGATTCTCCTTAACCAACATGACATTCACCCTAAAATTCAGCTCACCTACAACTGACCAATAGCACAATAATGTAAGACACTGCAATATTTCATAGCTGTGTGTAGGTGGCATGCATAAAGCACAATCTGTGGTATTACACAAGAGCCACAATTCCAAGAAAAAAAATCACTACCCCATTTCACATTTACTTGCAATTTTTAATTAGATATCCTGGTTTCCATGTTATTTTTCCATTAGGAATATTTTGTAGCCAATATTGCCATAATATTCAGCAATGTAGTGCTCTGTGAAACTGCTACCTTTTCGGTGAATGGATACACTCATCACACAACTCATGTCCTTGGGCTCTCCACATATGTTCTGGTGCAAAATGTACGATTTCACACTTAAACTTACTCACTTCACTGACAGGTGTGTGAAAATCCCATATGGCTCCCAGATTTCTGTATACCTTCATGTATATATAGTAGATATTTTAAGGCATTTGTAACAAACACATTTGGTATTGACTTTGAGATTCTTTGCTTGAAGCTGCAAACTAGAAATGATCTAAAAATGAAACAAAAGACTAAAGTGTTCCCATTTGCTGCCAAAATGTGACTACTTTCTTTTACGGTCATGTAGACTATATTGTCTACACATCAATAGATCTTACAATATATATTGCTACATATCGAATGTATATTTGCTATCTAAAGTAAGCACACAGGTCCCTGGAGAAAAATCAGAGCATTCAACTGGAATAACAAGAGTAGTTACCTTTTCTGCTCAAGAAGTAGCTGAGGAAACTTCAA
Organism: Agapornis roseicollis; assembly: GCA_002631895.1. Lineage (NCBI taxonomy): Eukaryota > Metazoa > Chordata > Aves > Psittaciformes > Psittacidae > Agapornis > Agapornis roseicollis. The sequence goes on from NDXB01001365.1 coordinate 89,637, forward strand.
ATTAAGAATAACTATGGGCAGATTTGATACTACCAAGATCACAAATTAGCTAGTAAATTCATACCCCAGTGAAGCAAATTGGATCTCCACAGTGTGGACCCATATTTCCAGGTGAATAAATGTGCACCAACAGAGATAATCTCCAGGCTACATCAGATGATATGGATGACTGGTAATCCTTGCCATGTGGCCTAAGAAGCCATCATGCAAACAGAAGGGGTGTTTATTCAGTATCTTGTATTTAGCAGTTATGCTTTTCAGTTCCTCCAGTGAATTTTTGTCAGATTTACACTGGCTAAAGGAAAGGCTCTTTTGTTTGATAGCTTCTATTGATGGCACTGTCAGAGAATACCTGTAAAGCAAAGAGCCCAGCAGGATTTAAAGAAGGACTGGGCATTTTTCAGACAATAACACCCAGAAGAACAGCAGTAACAAGAAATATAAACCCTTCAGTGATCAGGAGATCTAAGAAAACGTCATTTCTTATGGATATTTCTCCTTTGAGCTCAGACTCAACATATTTCTCTGCCTGAGTCTGAGCATTTCAAAGCAGCCCAGCCTTGCTTGGGCCCTGTACAAGACAAATCCCAGAACCTCGAGGCTGCAGGTCACAAACCAGGTCATTGCTTTGCCTCCTCCCTGCAAAGGCACTGATTTAGCTCTCCCTCCCTAATCCCACTGAAAATTGCCATGAAATCTGTATGAGCCTAGTTAATTCTGAGACCTACCTTATTTCAAGTCAAAACCAGCTAGTAAAGGTCTTTTATTACGTTTGATAAAGGTAACCACAGGGAATTTCAACACCTATAGTCTCAGAAGGGCAGTAGGGTGATATAGGGTTGCTGTACCTTTTGAGTAATGAAATCTATCAAAGTTTCAATTCCAGCTGAGACCACTGAGGATTTATGGATTTCACAAGCTATTCCACTGTCTGTAGTTTCAATCCTATGAGAATTTGTTCTTCTATAAATATAGGGTAAACCAGTCCTACACATTGAATAAGACAGAATATTTCATTTGTAACCTACAAGCATCGTGCATTGTAAAATAAACACCAGTGACAATGTAAATTAATGTCATTGACACAGCAAGGCAATGGAGAAATTAATTTCCTGTCAATGCAGTGCACTTGCAATTCCATTTAAGAACAGTTTTAAAATAGTTTCAGTTTCTAAGATTAACCCTTCTAAATACAAATGAATAAAACTGTATATTTAGATTAATAAACAAATTAGCCAGCACAGGGATTTGGAGATGCAAAGACTGCACAAGTGCTATTACTGCAATGATATTTTTCTGAATTACAGCTTTCTTCCTCAAGTGCCATCTTTTCTGCTACAAGTGCGGAGTCAAAGCTGAAGACCTTTCTGTGGATGAGGACTACGTATGAAAAATAGGGAAATGAAGAGGCTATTTGGTTAGGCCTGAATGAATGGACACCCAAGAGAGCAATTCCAGTTGATCAAGGGCAAAGACAAGAACTTGCTTTGCTAGTTAGGAAGGCTGAAGTCCCTTAATGGTGGCTTCATAGTCTCAAGAATATAAATGATCTTATCAGTAATAAAGAAGAGCTGCTAAAAGGAAGGCAGGCCAGATGGCACTTTCCCTAAAACCTCTGGAGAGGCTGCATGGATTTGATTTGAAAGGCCTTTTTTAGCACCCCATGAACCTGTAATACTACAGCAGTCCATTTATAAGTCAATGGATATCTCAGGAGCAGTTTGAGACTTCATAAAAATGTTGATTTTCTGTATGGATTAAGTTGGTTCAGCTGGTTAAAGGAACTGAGAAACTCGGAAGGGATATTTCAGCATCCAGAACTTTTTAGGGCTCTTTGTTGTGGCTGTCTGGACTTTCATTTTCCCTTTAACCCTGGGTTTCCCATTGTTTTCTTTCTGCTGCTTCCTTTTAAATGAGTTAAATTCATCTGAAGGTTGATATTCAAATCCAAAATAAATCACAAAGGACTTACTAACTCAAGGAGCTGGAAAAGTAGCTCAAGATCCATCTTCTATTAGGTAAAAGATTAGATTCATAGAATCAGAATAGTTAGGGTTGGAAAGGATCTTAAGATCATCCAGTTCCAACCCCCCTGCCATAAGCAGGGACACCTCACACTAAACCATGGCACCCAAGGCTTCGTCCAGCCTGGCCTTGAACACTGCCAAGGATAGAGCATTCACAACTTTGCTGGGCAACCCATTCCAGCTCCTCACCTTCCACCTTATATCTGATCTAAACTTCCCCTGTTTGGCCTTTAACCCATTACCCCTTGTCCTGTCACTACAGTCCCTAATGATACTTCAGATACTGGAAGGCTGCTCTGAGGTCTCCACGCAGCCTTCTCTTCCCCAGGCTGAACAGCCCCAACTTTCTCAGCATGTCTTTCTTTGGGAGATGCTCCAGTCCCTGATCATCCTCGTGGCCTCCTCTGGACTTGTTCCAACAGCTCCATGTCCTTTTTATGTTGAGGACACCAGAACTGCACACAATGCTCCAGGTGAGGTCTCACAAAAACCAGACAATCATCTTCTATAGAAACAGAGGATCCCACAGTCAGCCTCCTTATAAGCCTGGTACAGGGAGCAATGAGTTAAAAGCTTTGTATAGCAAAGAATAGTGGAAGGACATGCAGATCCTCCTGCGATTTACAGTTTAACTCTGCGTGCACTCTGTGGTAGGAGGAGTAGGTGGCTGATTTGGGGAAGAAGCACAGCACAGGAATGATACACTTGACTCCTCTGAGGATGGTGATGAAAATCTGTCAGCTTGGCATAGGCCTTCCTGTTACCTATAGCAATTACTGACGCATGGAGAAAGTAACAGCTCTACAGGCATCATGGTAAGAGGCACGGTATGTGTGGTGGCGAGAGCAGATCTGCTTTATTAAAGAAGCCCACGGCAGTACTGCATGGGGCTATCCATGGAAGGGAACAGAAGATGAGAACACTGAATGGTCTTAATGAGAAAATAGTGAAATTCAGGCCTGTATTTGTGGTAGATCACAAAAAATAAGTGTCCTGAGGATGCCTTCTGCACTGATTGTGACAAAGAGCGAGCACAGGAATTGGTACGCACACACTTTTAGATTAAGTTTTCCCCTCCTACAGATCTCTTTCAGGAAAGGAAATTTGAAGCTTGGATGACTAACTACAATGCAGATGGCAGAGCAATGTAGAGATACCCCTTCTAGCTCCGAAAGAACTAGTTTAGATGACACCATGAGTGAATTTAATCTACTCATTAAACTCCACTGTTACGCTCTTCCTGGAGCCTGAATATGTAAAGCAGTTTGTGAACCACACAAGCCAAGGAAGGACAGCAAGTGATACTCAAGCTAGGGCTGTGCCAGCCATTCTTGCAAATTTACTTCTGCAGTTTTTCTGCCATTACTTGTGAAGGTGCCAAGAAAGTACCTCCAACCAACGCACAATATATGCAACTGCAGGAGCATCACAGTGAAGCATTGCTCAAAAAGAAAGGAAGAAAGAACTGCTCTGCTGGGATATGGCAAACCCTCCCTCAGCTCTGCAGGAATCATCTGTAGTTGAAACTGCAGATTTACTGTCTTGGCTTTAATGTCAGACCAATTAATTCAGTTCTCACTAGTTTCTTGGTTAGGGAAGGGGATGATACCCTGGCAAACCTGCTGTGTGGGGACTTCATCCTCAGTGTTTTCCTGTGCTGTTTGGGCATTCTGAAGGCATGAATGACAATGATACTCCATCTATAGGTCAGCAGAAACCATGAACAGGGAAATAAATCTTGTCATCCCATCACATCTGTACCTGGCAATTCAATTCCACAGAGTCTAAGCTGAGCTGGGCACTTAAGGACAAACCACCATTTTGCAAGGATTGTCTCTGATGGGACACAGGAACCAGGTCACTGGTTAGATGCTCTGTTCTTGAACTACTTATTATTACTTACTCAAGGTTTAATTAGGAGTGGGAAAATGCTTCTAGACCTTTAACTGAATAACTGAAGAATTAAAGGAGGTGAAATACGTAATTCTCACTACTGCATCAGAGTCTCCAAGTTAGGTATCTACTGAAATAACTTATGCTACGTAGATACAAGAATATTTGGTTAATGTTTCTTAAATGATATAATGGGATTGATCAGGAAATAACAAAGAACAGAACAGAGAGGCTGTGCTTGTTAAGGGTGAGGATGTGCAGTTCTCAGCACTTAAATTTGTAGCTTTCTACTCCTATGCTAAAAGAAGGTAGATTTAGAAAAGATATGAGGGAGAAATTTCTTATGATGAGGATGGTGAAACACTGGAGCAGGCTCCCCAGAGAGGTGGTGGATGCAGCATCCCTGGAAACATTTAAAGTCAGGTTGGATGGGGCTCTGAGCAACCTGATCTGGTGGAAGATATCCTTGCTTATTGCAAGGGGTTTGGACAAGATGACCTTTAAAGTTCCTTTCCAACCAAAACTATTCTGTGATTTGATGGTTCTATGCTCTGACCATTTTTCTGCTGGACTCCTGAACTGGAAATAAACCATGGAAAATAAAAGCAAAAGGTAAAAGAAAAGAACAGCAGAGAGGAGGAGGAATCTGTGTGACTTCTCTCCCTTGTGCTTACAACACTACTGCCTTTTTAGCAGAGCACCTTGGAAAAGGAAAGCAGGAACAAATGCGGTATTTGAGAGCCTGAGAGATTTGCTGCAGGAGTTTTGCTCCTGCATATCCTGGGATGGACTCTGCTTCTGCAACTCGGTTTCTCAGCTCAGCACTGCTTCCTGCAGGTATTGTGAAGATAACACTAAAAATAATGATGTATTTAAACGTTAATGCTGCAGTCCACCTAAGCACCTTCAAAGCAAAGAGTTCTGCAAGACATAGCGAAGTCCAAGCAGTGATTTTCTCCAGTCCTTCTGTTTTTAACCACAACAAGGAAAAAGTGAAAAATCCTTTGGCTCTCCTGATGTTAGTACTGCATAGCAGGCAGTAACATATGTCAGTCTAAGGAGTATAAGAAGAAACAACATAAAAGCACTGTGCCTGAGCGTGTATACAAATTAAAGAAGCTTTTCCAGCTCCAATTCTCAGAGAACATGTTTATTGGCCTTTAAAATGTAATTTGGGGTCAGAATAACCAGAAGTGACATATCTGAATGAGAACAATAAAAACAAAGTGACCCTGAGGTGAACATGTGAGAAGTGGGCAATCCATACTACTCTGTGTTGGTACCAAACAAGGGCTTTAATAACAACATATAAAAAATGCAGTAAGACGATGAAAATGGGCTACTTTTATAGGAAACAATATGACCCTTACAAAGAAAACACTGTCCACAGTACACTATGAAAGGACAGAGAAGTTAGGAAGATGACTCCCTGGGGAGATCATAACCAGTTTCATATCTTAATAGATGGGATGCGTCCTGGCAGTGTGACCCTACAGATATCACGGTATTCAGTTAAAAGGTAATAAAACCTGGATCCTTGGAAGTGCCATTAAAGTTCTGGGCATGCAAAAATTAGTTAGGTGGGGCCAGAAAGTTATGAGGCAAACAAAACCCCTTTGCTTTTTACCTGTAAATTTAGCTATTTGTTTCCCAGTAAGCACTCCATTGGACTACTGTACTTCAGCTCTTATCCACCAAAATAACAAGGCCTTTTAGGAGGATGAAAAATGCAAATCTTATATGCATGTTTACTTCTATGTTAATAAAAAGAAGTCTTCTTTCTTCAGCTTTTCTGAGTATGACTGACCAGCAGAGCTGAGCAGTCAATCTAGGCTTTCTTCTCTGTTTCCTTTCCTTTGTTTCCTCTTTCTTTTAATGAGGTTTTTAGTTGGTTTCACAAATGAATGGTCACGTGGGAGTCAGTAGATACCCTCTGCCTATAGACAGTTTATGAACATTGTGTTGTTAGTATTTACAACATGAGTTTTGCATAATCATACAGTATTTCTTCCTTTCCTGCCTGGTGAGGTGCAAATATCAGCACTATATTTCTTGGGCAAATATTCCTATGAAATATGTTTATTATAAAAATATTACCGACAATAAATTCATTGCAGACATTGGCTGGAAATTAAATGCAAATGATCAGAAAACCAGATAAATCATGCAACTATATATGCATGTTTCTTGACAAGTTTTGAGGTACATGTCTGCCTTTTCACAGAAACCTAAGAAACATAATTTTGAAGGTCAAATCATGATGAACATTTTTATTCCTGTAACATAATTCCTATACCATTACTATATAGAATGCAGAATGTATTTTTATACCCTGCTTGGCTTACAATTAATTGATTATCAAATAAACTTCTGGTTTTAATCTACAAACTTGTTGACTTAAGAAGATTTGGAGACAATTAGGGAAACTCAATTAAATGTATGAAATCAATGTATGCAACATTTAAAGCATATTAATATTAATGGGAGTCATTTACAGATCTTTCTTCAAATGAAACAACCAGAAATTAAGGCCTAATTTTTCTGTAAGAATTAAATGCATTTGGGATATTAATATATGTTAATTTAATGTAGTGCTCTTTGTAATGAATTAATTTTGTTTAACTTTCCTTTTATACCTGGTCAACAAGCTAACGACATCCTGTGGTAAAACACATCTACTGGCATGAGATTGGATACAGTAGCTAGAAATTATTTCTGACCTTTTCAACCAAAACCAAACGCTCTTATTTATTGCCGTGCAGTAGTAATAAGAGGCACAACCTTTGTTCAGTTCATTAAAATTTAGGTGTACACTTTATGAAGAAAAATGACAGAGGTACAAGTCATTGAAAAACTCAGATTAGAACTTAATATTATACTGAGGAAGAAAAATGTCATTACACAGTATATAATCACTGATGACAGCACTGACAGCTGAGAAAATATAGTTTTCAAAGTTAATCTTTTTCTTTGAAGCAATGCTGCTATAAGTGAATGTCCCATATTAACTTAAGCTAATGATTTGTTTGTGATAAATATTATGACTGCTGAAATCTAAGGAATGTTTCATAGTATTTTCTACATTTGAGGACTTTTTAAATACAGTTGAAAGGCAACCTGGTGTGTAAAGTCATGTCCTCTATGTATTGAGCATTATTAGGACTAAAAGAATTTTATAGTCTGCATGGTAAATCCAGGTGAAACTTGGCTCCATTAGATCCATGAAAGGCTCGTGGATCTAATTTTGCCAAAACTTAATCTCCACAGCTTTATGCTAACATATGGAAGGAGAAAAATGACACAATTATTCTGCTTATAGTTTCTTTTGTTCTCTATTTCCAGAAATCTTTGACTGTAACCATAACACAATAATGGATATTTTTCATTCTGGCACTTATATCTTCTGATAATTTGTCAGGCAGGTTTCCCATGCAGAGCTAGAAAATAGGCAGAGAAAGCTAATTTTCCATAACTTTGATATTTTGGCAATTTCCTTAAAAGAATCAAATATATAGAACTGAAAAATCCCTGCCAAACACCAGGTAGTAAGTGGTGTGCATGCCCAGCCTGGGGGCAGTCCCTAAGCACTGCTCAGTGTGGAGAATGAGGCTGCTCAGCAGCCTAGGAGGATGCTCACCAGGAGGATGGAGCTGCTAGGAACTATAAAGCCATCCGGACTGTGCTGGCACTTCTGCAAAAACATAATATCCTACCAAAATGGACACTACCAAACGCTTTTGCCTTTATTCCTAATATGAAGGACAAATAAGTAGAACAGGCAATTTACTGGGAACACAGGAGGTGCTCTATTAGTGTCTACTAATAAATAGGAAGCGTTTCTTCACCTAGAGGGTGGTCAACCAGTGGAACCTAGAGAGGTGGCTGAGGCCCCAAGCCTGGCAGTGTTAAGGAGGCATTTGGACAATGCCCTTAATAACATGCTTTAACTTGGTCAGCCCTGAAAAGGTCAGGCAGTTGGACCAGATGATTGTTGTAGTGCTCTTCCAACTGAAATACTCTCTTCTAATGTAATCAACAAAATAAGGATTATTAGAACTATTAGAATTTTCTCTGCAGAACAAGCCTCACCCTCAATGACTGCCCCAGGAGTTAAATGTCCAGATACATTAATGTATCGAGGCCCAAAATATTATGCTGTTGATGTTTCCTAAATCAGTGTTTTATGTAATAAGGTGTTCATTTCTTTGTTCATCTTCCCCCCTCTGCAACATGCACGCAGTGCCTGCTGACAATACCCAGATGCAGGTTTGTCAATAAACAGTTTCTGCTATTACATGACATGTATCTTTTCCAATAATAAATATTTTGTTAATGGAGTGCATATAACAAAGTCTCATAGTTGATCTTTCATTGGTTTTGCTCATTTTGTCATGATTTTACTGGTTTAGCATAAAAATGCTACCGTAAGAGAGAAAACCAGAATAAGTATCTGACAGATAACTTCTCAGTGAAGTGGTATTTGAGGGCTTAGAACAAGAAGAGGAAGAATCAGCATGGTTCCTCAGCTATTTTAGTCCTGATACCTATATAAATCCTAACCATCTTGGCAAACATAAACCAACCTCAGTCGCATATATATCAGAAAGGAAGAAAATTAACAGGCAATCTCTTGACATATTTTATGCAGATTTTCTATCCCCCTCTCTCTTTTTCTTTCCAGATTTTCTACCTTCCCCTTTACAGTTTCCTTCGCCAGCAGCATTAAACATTAACTTTTCCAACAGAAAACAATGGGGTTATCTGGTTGCTCTGCTGCTCAAAGCAACACCCTAACAAAGACTGCCTTCTACCTCCATTAATAACCAGCTTTTCAGGGATTCTTAGTTCAGAGCAAGCAATACTGTGTATCTGTTTTTAAGATATATATATATATATAAAGATGAAAGTCTAATCCTGTTTTCATGGAGAACTTTGATCTAAACATTTCCTAGATAACTTTATTACCAGACTCTATATGATAAAAACATGATCCAATAATTCAACAACAGCTTTGCTAGACCAGTTTTCTATCATAAGAAGGTTTCTGTACTTATCTAGCTATCCTGAAAGGCAATTTTCATGCAGAGGAATCTTCACACCTTTCACACACACTTTCTGCACACTTAAATGAAGATACACTGCCTTATACACATGCAATACTTAACAAGCAGTTTTAACTGAACAAATAGAACCTGAGTGCTATCCATATCAATACACCTCACACCAAATAAGCCAAGTTTGAAGGATAATTTCCTACTGCCTTCTTGTGTCACCCTTCTACGTATTATCCAAATGAAGTGTTCTTCAAAACACAGGTAACTGAAGTCTCTTAAACTAGTTTCAGCACAGTACTCAAGCATCAGTTAACACAGCTACAGTTTTACATGGTGAATTACACCATGAAATATGCACTGTTACATTATCAATTATATCTATCTAGTTGAAATGGAAGTGTATCTTGTAAAAGATATCCTGATGCTCATAAATCTACTTCAGGAGAATAAGAAATTAATTCAGATAGGAAATGACCTTCCAGAAGTGGTCTCGTCCAGCCCCATGCTCAAAGCAGGTCCATTTGCTCAGGGCCTTGAGCAGTTGAGTTCTGACCATACCCAAGGACTGACATTGCACGCTCTCTCTGAGCAACTTCTTCCAATATCTGACTGCTGTCACAGTGAAGATTTTGTACTCAAAAATGAATTGTAATTTCCTTTGTTGTTGTTTGTGTCCTCTGTCTCCCATCTCGTCATTGTGCATCCCTGAGAAGACTTTGGCTCTTCTCTATAGCCTCCTTTCTGGCAGCTGAAAACAGCTACAAGATCCTCCCTTGCTTTGAGCACAATGCTTCGAGATTTATTTATTTACTTGAAAACTGGCTTAGAGGCATTTAAAAGATGAGATTGTGGGGTTTTTAAAAACTTTATGTCTATGAAATATTATGGAAGGGAAAAACCTTTGATGGTTGGTTTGTGAGCATCAATTTTATCTTTGTGTTTTGCATCTTGTTTTCCATCCTAATCTTCTCTAGCCCAGCAAAGAGATACTGTGCTCAGGAGAGGCACCACAAACAGTGCTGCTGATCAGAGTGCTCTCTAAGTGGAAAAGAGTACTTCACAGCCGTTTAATGGACTTGCATCTGCCTGCATGAGCAGCCATAGGGGTGTTCATGCAAGGTCTGTACTAAGTAGCAGCAGGGGGCAATTAGGAAATGTGGCTCATTTCCTAAGAATCTCTTTCAAAAGCACATCAGCACTGGAAGAAAAGTGGATTTTAGGTCAAAAAGTTCTATTTGTTCCTTTTGCATTGTTCACCTGCTTTCATCTCCCCACAATTCATGACACTGACTGATAGCATATATTAAAAACTGTAAAAAGGGTATGCATTAATTAAACATTAAACTGATATGCAGATGTATGCAAATCAGTTCATTGTGCTGCATTCAATCAATAATAAATAGGCAAATTAGGGGTGACCCTCAAGTTCCCGGCTGGTTGCCAGCTCAAGTACTGCAAAGACTTTACTGTTCCAACAGGTTGCAGAGCACAGAGCAGCACTTAACTGCCTGGAGATCTCAAAGTGAGCATTTGTTCCTGGTGCTCTGACATTCTATCTGCAGGGGGAAAATGTACTTTAGAAAATAATAATTATAAAAACACTTTTTACCTTAATCTAGCATTCTGCACCGGTTGCAGCTCTGGTGATGCAGCAGTAGCCTTTGTTTTCCAGGCAATTCTGCTTTCACACTCATATATGACTAAGTCAGGAGCTGCAGACACTGCCAGGGATGGATTAACCCCAGTGCCACAGGACCCTGGGCTGGCCAGGCCTTTCAGGTAGCTCTAAAAGACTTCTGGACTCAGAAGATGGAGGGTTAATTAGAATCCTGACATTTTTAATTAAAGAGGCCTCACAGGCTATGTGCACTATTAGTAACTTGGATGTTTCCAAGATGATTCCCAGGCAGCTTGGAGAAGCTTGTGTCTGTGCCACCAAACTCTCCTGCTGTCCGAAGTTTAACCTTGCCTCTGAGGCTGGCCTTGCACCCAGGCTGTACTGGGCCAAAATGTGCAATAGACTGTGCTAACAATTTGACAGCAAGGGCAATCACATTCATTTTGGGAACATTGCTACTATTTACTAGCATATATGTTAACAAAGTGATTATTTTAAATCAAAGAGAGATTGTGGAGGCATTAGACACAATTTTCTTCTCATCTATCATATTCTTATGGGAGGAGAGGCTTTGTGCTCTAAGACATTGCTACTTCTAACTCAGGAACAATCTGACAAGCATCAGACCCCACATCAGCTGTAGGGACCCATCTTCCTTTCTTCCTTTTGCCTATCAGATCTGGAAGTTTATCCTAGCTTTTAGGACCTTCTGTTCTCCATCATGAAGGAGCTCCTTCCACACCACCCTACAGGCTCAATCTGTCCCAGTCTTCTTAAAGGAGCTGAAGATAATGGTGAACAAACAAGTAAACTCTCAAATATTGTCTGTCATATCTGGGACTTATTTTAGGCCTTTTAAAATGTTAGGCTTAAACCAGAATAAACTGATTCTCTATTATTCTGTTTCAGAAGGCTCTAATTTGGGATCTGCAGCAAGGTGACATTAGCCTCATCAAATTTGTGCTCTCCCTGCACCCAAAACAGGACAATCATTGACCTTTTGCAAATATAAAAAAACATTTTAGCACTTCCACAAACATATTGCCTTCAAGGACAGTATTTGCAACACAGAACTTACACCATGGATTAAGGAATGATTAAGGAATCAGGCACATGTCAAGCAGGTAGCTAAGGCTGGCCCTAAACAGGACCCACACATGTGGCTATTTGATTTCTTGCTTCTTAGTCAGTCTTTACCCAACTCTGCTTTTGATACACACTTACATTTTCTCCTAGGTTTCATGCCCTTAATGTAGAGCACAATCCCCACTCTGAACTCCTCAGCTTGTCAGGATAAATATATTACATTATTCCATATCATTGATCAGCATGTCAAGCATACAGTTAAATGATGAGACAGTACTTAAAAGTCAACAAACTCTTATTATTGTATTCTCTCAAGGCTCTGGTGAAAATCCAGTTACCTTCTGCTTTCAAGTAAAACTCTCAATTTTTATTAGCCACACATTTGTACTTGCAAGCCCTTAGGCAGAATTTACTACTAAGCCATCCCAAGACAGTTGGGATGTTGTCAAGGTTTGATGGGTTCAGCTGAGGAGATAATTTTGCCTCTCTCCTTACATATGGTTTGTTGGATTTTCATATAAGCATTCAAGCAAAAACTACAGCAGAACTTGCCTCCAGAGGAAGAAAATAGAAAAGTGCCAGACACCTTCACAATATGGAAAAATTGTACCAAAAAAAGGTAATTTTGATGCCATGGATGCAAGAAACTCTCATCAGGGACTCCCTGTTAACACCGGGGCCACAGCCATAGAGCTTGAGGCCATTGTCTGCAGCTACAGTTTTTACACATGCGGCTCTTCAGATAGCATCATACTAGGCTGTGCCAATGGATCCTCCAACTCACTGCTCTGCCATCACAGATCTTAATGATCAAATCTTTAGTAGTGACAGATACAGCTCTAGGAAGGACAGGACAGGCTCAGAAGTTCTTCCTGGTTCAGTGGAGAAATACAGGTAAACATCAGAAATAAAAAGAAAGTAAAATAGCACCTGGTGTAAGTCAAAAGGTATCAAGATTTAGTGTGAGGTGAACCTACCTATGGCAGGGGGATTGGAACTGGATGATCTTAAGGTCCTTTTCAACCCTAACTATTCTATGATTCTACGATTTTAAGTACAGAATATTACAATAGGTTCTAGAAATACCAAAGAAATGCAGCTGGCAAGACTAAGAACAATAAACATTGACTGTTTCAGTCTATTTGGAAGAAAAAAGCTCTGAGCAACAGTGAGGATCCATCATTAGACAAAGATAATAAAATTCGTAGCAGTAACACAGAACACAGAACTATTCACTAAATACTTCTATTCAGGTTTTGGAAAGAAATGGGATGATTAACTTCATTTACATGAAACAGATGAAATACCTGCCTGTAATTAGAGGGCTTATTAAACACAAAGTAAAAACCAAAACACTATTAACTGGAAATAGAAGATTATATATAAATAGGTATGATTACTTAATGTCTAAGAGTTCTTGAATTGACAGATGAGGATACATATGGTTTATAGATTCTCCTCCTTGGTGCACCTACGGCTGAGGACACTCCAGCAGGCTGAAAGAATTGTCATCCAGATGGACAGAGAAGATGCTTGGACAAGCGCAGAGGAGTCAGCCTGATGTCAGTGCAATTAAAGTAATGACAAGAAAAATTAAGGATAGGAACATAACGACATTCATATGATTTTATTGAAAATATGCCACCTCAAAAAAAGCCTCAGGCCTGCTTTTAGAAATATGACCAACTTTAAAACCTCTAAGTTTAATGCTGTTCTGGGAAGTGTTTGAATGGATTCTACAGCTGTGTGCCACACAGTATCAGTACAGCCCATATTAAGTTAGAAGGAAGTGCTGTGTGCCTCAAAATGTTGTTTAGAAGCACAAATGATTCCTGAATGAAGATATTTTCAGTGGGGTTTCAGGGGGATAAATACAAGAGGACACATTTTTCATCATTTTCATGAATAGTTTTGAAAGCTAAGCCTTTTATGACTGAATATGAGACTAGAACAAAGACTGCTAGAAAAGGTAATAACAAGTAAAGGAATCAGCCTATTTTATGATCTAGTTCATTTGTTAAGCTAGTCCCAGTTGAATAAAATCTGTCTGAATATAACTAACTAATACGATATACAGAAAGAAACAAAGAATGAGAGACATTGCTATGAATACTTGAAAAGAGTGAATATAAAAGGGATTTACAGTAGAAATGGCTGGGCAATTCACATGGGTTAGGTGTGCTTAGGCTGAGCAGAAAAAGGAGTGAAATGCAGACTAGAAATATGTATTTGGGTACTGAGGACACTGGTACTATAACACTGACAGAAATTCAGTTGTCCAAAAATGACAGTGAAACACTGGGGCAGAAGCCAGAAGAGCCACAAAGACAAACAGCTGAAGAGCTGAAGGAATTGTTATAAAGGTTTATAGCTTGGCAAAGAGAAAACAGAAAATCTTAATGTAGAGCCACTTTTATGGGACAAAATATTAGATACTTAATGACTTTCATTTAGAAAGGCATGAAGAGATTAGGAATTGCAAGTCAGAGAAATCCACATGGGGAATAATGCACATATTTTAATAGATATTGAAATGAATAACCATTGGAAGAAATTAGCACATGAATTGCTGAATTCTCCGTTTCTCTGTGTCATTGAATTGAGACAGAATGAATAAACTTCTCAAAGACAGGTTTCATCTTTGACTTTACTGTCATGGAATATACAGTTTTGTTCTATCTGATTTTTGTCCTCAGCAGCACGGTGCCAGTATGAAAATTAGGAGCATGTGGTAGGCAGCTATACCATGGTAGGTGATCCAAGCCTGTATCATGGACTTGAACACTATTAACTGAATCCCATGAAAATTACAACATTGCATTCCATCCAGTGGAAGAGGAGAGATTAGGAACAATTCCTACGATTTGAAAAGCTTTTTGACCATTTCTCCTTGAGATTTTCCCATCTGTGGAAATACAATTGCTGCAGCCCTCTTCTGACATTACAGGATAAATACGGGTTTTATTTGAAAGCTTGCAAATTTTTTTCATATTTTAACAATTTTAGTGTCACAAAGAAACATTTTGATTTTATAAAAGAGACTCCCTCAAAATTTGCTTAAAATCTCTTTAATTAATTGAAACTAATCTAAACTGTAGGCACACTTAGGCAAAAAGGCACAAAGCCCCAGTGTATATGAGAACCTCTCGGAACACATGAAGTATAACAAAGTAGTGCTTCCTACCAGCTTTGCCTCCTTGAAGCCATTGGCACCACCATAACAGTGTTCTTGGTGAGGTCTTCATCTTCCCCAGGCACAAACTCTGTTCTGTTTTCTGTGTCATTCACAGTCCCCTTCGTACCTATGTACCTTAGCAAGTATGACTTAATGCTTAATACGTCAAAGCACTTTGGGATCATGAAATGAAAAGCATTTCAGATGTGTAGCTACTATTACATGAACTAATTAATGATACTCTAAGGAAGTGAAAAGAAAACAGCAGCAAATGTGGTTTGTTCATTGCAACTCTAAGGTTTGCAATAAAGGGAACAATCACATGGAACAGAGATGTGCATTGCTTGATTACAAGAGAACATCTTTTCTGTCATATACAATCGGCAATAATTCATGTCAGAGCTCCACAGTGCTTCAGGATAAAAGCAGGTGGGTAGAGTTACCCCTCTCCTCAAAAAGTGAATTAGATACTCAGTACAGCAGGAAGTCTGCCTTCTCATGTGTAGCTTACTTTGAATACCATTGTTGTAGACATTCATGCAGAAGAAGAGGCATTTGGGTTTGCTCAGCCTTAAGAAGAAAAGGCAAAGAGGAGATCTTGTTGCTGTCTGCAGCTACCTAGTGCAAAAATTAGCTTATAGTTACATGTGGAAATATCTCCAGATTTGCACATTTTCTGAACCTCCTAATCCTGAAGAGATGTAATTTTTCCTCACTTTCCACCTCCACATCCTGAAATCAAGATAAAAGCTGGTGTGTGCAATCAGTTCTGAAGAGTTTCACAAATAATGCAGACCTCTACTTCTCATTTACTACCCACAGCCACCAGCACTAATTTCTGGGGAACCACAGGAGTCCAAACATTGTTTCTTAAGTCTTTAAATAATCACCAGTCAAATGCCTCTCCAAAACAGCTCATCATGACTCTAAAAGTGTAGTAGTCTGGAGAGATTATGACCAGCACTTTTAAATATGCTTAATGATGAAAAAGCTCAGATTACTCATTCTGGGTCCGATTTGCCTAAGTACAAACATTGCAGTTACTGGACCTGCACATATGCACAATCGCCAAACATAAGTTGAGAATATGAAAGTTAATTGGACTGGAATTACATCAACATGACTCATGCTGAGCACCCAAGAGCTGAACCTCGATTTGATAGGTCAGCCATTGGCTAAGGAATGATTTCCTGATGCTATGGAGGTTGTCACAGACCTCACCAGATTTGTTTTTAAACAGTTTTTCATCTTGCTTTAAATGCATACTTAGTAATATGCATGTACAGATAACTTCAAAAACCCAACTAAAACACTTCTCTGCCCACAGTGCTTTCTTCAAAAGGTGAATGAGAAGAACCACTGCTGGCATATGGTAGTTACACTAATTAATGCAGACCTGGAAGGTGTTTTGAAATTGCGGTGATGACAAATTCCACAACTTTATAGCTATGTAGTCAATAGCCCTTTTCCAAAAGGTTTGTGCTTTGCTTGCCCTTTGGATACATGATGTTATACAATCCATGTCTCTGCTAAAGGGGATTGATACTAACCACAGACAAGATCTCATTGTGTTCTCTAAGTTTTATACAACTGAGTAATCATCTTCAGCCTCAACCAGCACATGTAAGAATGAGTAATTTAGTTTCTAAATAGGATGGTAAGAGACAACTCTTCCTACAACTATTGTCTCATGAACATCTGACTTCTGGACATAGTGGTTTTGTGTAGTCTAAGTAACATCACTTATGATAAAGCCTAGGGAAAAATATTTTCAGGATTGCTGCTGCTACAATAGCAGTTTTGATAGAATAGATCAAAGAGATGAAAGTCATGAGTCACTTCACATCACAGGCAGAGCAACTTCTCATCTGCCTAAACACACTACGCAGACACACTTTAAATTATGAGCATTTTGTGTTTTGTTCTGTTTGGTTTGTTTCTTTCATTCTCAATTAACCACCACAAAATGGAGAAATGAGCATTTGATGGGAACTGCAGGGAGAAGACAGCAGCTGTTTGATAAAATAAGAGCAGAAAACAAATTACGAATCCAGCTTTGCAAAAGAGATTAGGAGCCCTATGGCTCTGTGATCAGTGGGACAAGTTCAGTGTTTAGATGGAGGAACTCGAAATCAATAGTTGTAACTCTACACACCTCTTCGGTGGACTTTATTTGACAGCTTCTTAAATACCTAAGAAGAGATATTTGTGATCTGATCTTTAGAAGACTGGAGTATTTTCACTCAAAGCCTAAGACATCCTCACTGTCAAAACCTTCAGTCATTTCTAGAAATGGAAAGCATTCTCCTGTGGATTCTACGGCCTCATGCATGCTTTTGAAAGTTTTAGACAACATCTCCTAACTACACACCATTCAAATTATTTTTCCTGACCTACGTAGGATTATTAATGCTTAGCAGAGTAAATTCTATTCCACACAACTAAATCTTCTGCTCAGGCTTTCAGATCACGTTTCAATTACTGTAATTTCTTTTTCTCTGTCATTGGCAAATGAAATCTTGTTACACTGAAATCTATCCAAAATTAATTTTCCTGGATCTTTGCTTTGATCAGCTTTTCCATAAGACACACAAAACTGTAACAGTGTTTAGTTTGGCAGCATTATTAGGCTGCAGTCCATCTTCCCAATCATTACTGTCCCGCCGTTTTCCTTGCATTCTGTCTCCTGCCTGTCTCCAACATCTTTAATCACATCTTGTACATAAAACATAACTGGTTTGGGCAGGGATGTTACATAGGTTCTGTATTTCTAAAAACCACGTAGCAGAAAAGGAACATGAAATTAAGGGTCACTGGTATAATGCAAATAAATAACACCCCCTAACAGCCTCTGATCTGGAAAGAGTTTTGAAGAACTGATTTTGTGTGTGTACACACATACACCTCTATGAAGAGTGGGGTATATTTTATGCCATCCTCTCATATTCAGATGAGTGGACATCATCAAATGTCATTGTGCAAATATTTAAAGCTTGTTTCAAGCAAAGAAAAACATCACACGTGTTCAAAAACAATGTGTTCAAACACTCGCAAAGCAGCCCAGCACTGCAACATCTGATGGGTTTGTAACAGACTGTGTCATTCCAAGCCAAAAGCTGCGAATGGGAACATCTTGTTGATTTTATTTGCGATAGACTTGTTGATGAATTGTGATGGCTGATGGAAGGACATGACTGTTATTTTGTTGAGCACAATTTGTACCTATACAGTGACCATCTTGATTGAAACCCAGAGAGTCTGAACCAGGATCCTGCAGCCCCCTGTGTGCTGCCCACCAGTGCAGACCTAGAAATGCCTCTGGAAGATGCTATTTCCTGCAGCATCCCTTCAGAACAAGAACACTAGTTTTGAAGACAAAGGATAAATCCCACCAGCCCACCTAGACTGCTGGAGGAGAGAGCAGGAAGATTGTGCCTACTGAGTGTTTCAAATACGGGCAAAACCAGGATTTTAATTGCAGAACACATTTATACATTAAAAAAATCCACATTCCACCAAAAGAAATAGTTTTAATCCAAACCCTGGAGTGAGTCAGGCAGTATCAGATGGGGGTTGGGGGTGCCTAAGCCTTCATTAAATAGAAGAGAGCCTGATATAATGTTTTTTATGCTGAAGCACAACCTAAAGTGTATATGGAAAGTGTGTTGCCATAGGAACCACTTTGCTGAAATGAGTAGGAGAAGTGAAGTGCAGGGGGGGGGAGAGAAGCATTTAATGAAAGGGGGAAAGTACTGAATACTACTGCATATGAGAAGCCGCTGAATTTGTAAGGTATTAGCCAGATGTTAGTAAGGTGATTAAATTCCAAAAAGCATAGCCGAAAAGGTAAACATAATCCAATGACTAATTAGGAAGAAAGGAGCTAAGCATAACAGAACAGACCATAAGTGTAGCCAGGTTTCAGCACATACAGCTACCCAAGTACCAGCAGAAAAGCAGAACATCACATTTATGAGATTGGCTCCAAACTAAGATGACATGTAAACTTCATAATACGAGCAGAAAAAAAAAGGGGAGGGGCTCTTCATTAGGGACTGTAGTGACAGGACAAGGGGTAACAGGTTCAAACTTAG
>NDXB01001365.1:108666-138239 GCA_002631895.1 Agapornis roseicollis
GAAGCACAGGGTGGGGGGGAGAGAAGAAAACATTATTATTAGCTTTAATTTTCTTGCAGCAACAATTTAAAAAACCAATTCTGAAACCATTTATAAATAGGGTAATTTCTAGAATTCAGTCAGTGGGTGAATTCAGTCACACAGTGGGTAGTACAGATGGATAATAAAGAGTTGCTGGAGAATGTGACAGCAGGAATATATTCCCATGGTATATATCCCTTTAGACTCCGCAAGATGAAGAGTGTCGCCCTCTACTTAAGTTGCAATAATAAGGAAAATGGCACCTCTAAAACACTGTTGTCATCAATAACCTCATTACTAACAGCTAATAGCTCTAGGGTGACTGAAAGCAGAGAGTTGCTGTGCTATGAATTATATACCTAGAGAATAGCTGCCTCCTCCTTAGAGATAAATGGATGAAAAAGGCACTGTGGAGAGAGCATACCATGCAGAAACAAATATCAGTTACCTTGGTATCTCTTGTGCAGTTAAATAATGGGCAGAGAATAGATACAGAGGACCTTTAAAGGAGATGAGGAAGGATTAAACAGGAAGGGAAACAATCCTGGAACAACAATGAAGTTCAAAGACCAGGTAGGGAAAGAGGGTAGGAGGTGAGAAGACACACTCAGAACCAAAAGACCTGCAGGGGACTGAGAGGTCCATGCAGTGCTCAGGGATGCTCATGAGATACAATCCTCAACTCACCCTCTGGGCTATTGCTGTCTCCTCTGGGGCAAAATGGGAAGGTAGGATTCAGGCTAGGAACATGAGATTCACGTTGGGAAGCAGATGAGCCTCAGCTGTACCTGTTTTGTTGCAGCAGTTGAGTCAGGACAAGCCCTAATTGGAAGTGCACCTGAAGCCCAAGGAGGAATTGACAATGCATGAAAAGTGATTAAAGGAAACCAAAGGCTGCATTATGCAAAATCTCTAAGAGGGCTTCCAAATCAAAATATACAGGGGCTCTGCCCTAATATGATACAAGATTAATGAGTGTGCAGAAATAGTCCCTTATTCTTTGCTTGCAGCTAAGAAAACACACAGAGATAGAATACTGGTTGATTTATTTGTAATACTGTAAGGGCAGGTTACATGGTGGTGGTTATTTCTTATAGCATAAAAGAAATGCTAGAACAATGTCTATAAAATGCACTGCAATAATATAAAAAAATACGGTGTTGTTTGTTTTTCCTTTGGTGGAAACAGTTATAGCAATAAAGCTGCGAAGATTAAATCAGATTTTATTAATTAATTTAAAATAATTACCCCTGTTCATTCATCATGAAGATATGGTTCTTAAACTGTAATCTACAGAAGGAATCTGGAATTCTTCATGTAATTCTCAGGCAAAGCTTTTATTTTAGATCACAGTTTTCTAAATAACTGCTAAATGAAACATTAACTTATACTATGTCTCCTGTAAGTTTATGTTCACTGTAGAATATATGTTGTCTGAATCATGGATCTTGAATGTATAGATTCAAATAATATGAAAAGTTTATAAACTTGAAAATCTACAAAAATGCATATGTATTCAAATATACGCATAAAGCAAAGAATCTGAATAATTTCTTAAATTGTATATTATCATTAAACTATGTGAGATGCAAATATAAAGATTCTCTACAGTTTATGAGGTGTAGAGGTGATTCAGTTTTCATTTTACCCAGGGAAATAAAGGAGGAGGAAAGAAAAGGATTATACAGCCCTTAAATAGCTATATTAGCTGCTGAAATTTTCAAGGTACCTAACCATTTGAAGTCATGAGGCTTTGGCAATTTGCAAACACTAACCATCTGCTCTTCAGTTTCCCAAAATCAAATGCATTCAAAAGACACCCAAACCCCATATGAAACAATACAAAACAAAGTGAGGGAGCCACAGCTAGGAACATCAGTAAGGAAAGAAGGTCACAGCAAGGGACAATGGAAGTCTCTCACATTTCAAAGAATCTTTTGGCTTCCTATGGTGAGATCAGAAGTTTTATTCCTGTGGAGTGTGTGTTCTTCCTCATTAATTTCTGTGCTTTTAAAGGTCTGGAACTGGATCTCGGCAGCGAAACTTCCTCAGTGAATCTGCATCTCACACTGAAGAGGTTTTCCCACCTGATTTATTTTACTTTTTAACTGTACATTTCAAAGTATTTGTAACTTTTCCTTGCTATAACCTAGGAGAGCATTTTCATAATAATAAAATAACTCAGTCCTGGTAAACTATAATTCCCATAGCCTTATTGAATTAGCATTATCAGTTGATGTTTCCAAAAAGAGCTGAAATTAGAAAGGGCTATGTTAGCAGCCCTTCATTTCAGAGAGATACTTCACAATCTAAGTTTTTCCCAGACACGTATCTGAAACAGACTGGTCGGAACAAACTGCATTAGATTGCCTCTAAACTGTTCACTTTGTCCATCCATCCTACCTAGGGATTTTTCTCCCTCCTTTAGTTTTATACAAAGAATTTAGGTTTGCATGTTTGCTATGATTGCAGTGAAAGCTCACTGACCTACATGTAAAAGAAACAGCCCCTGTAGGGTAGAAAAAAACAGCTGTAGAAAAATGACTGCCACACAGATACCCAAATAATTCATCATCATTAATGTCATAAATCCCACAGGAAGAAATCATGCTTTGCCACTTCTTATAAAGCATTGCCTTCAGCAGAATTTTTAATGTTGAAGTTAATACTGGGCACATCCCTGTAGTCCACAGGCCTCTCATCAAAATCCATTCCTCACTGGAAAATCCAAGTTACAGTTAAGGCCCCAGGGATTTTAGGAATAAGAAACCCCCTCAGAGCCAAAATCCACAGTAGGAGGATTCTGCAATAAAACTCACGTATGAAGTGAGACTGCAGTTATTAAGTGAGACTCCTCTGTTGTATAACTCAAACTGATTTCCTACTGCAGGTAAACATCTGTAGTAACATAAAATAATAGCCATAGGACAGATTTCCCTCTCTATCCAGCATAAACAGGCACTGGCACCATTCCAGGAGAGCAGACCCATGCAACACCCTTGTTCTGACAACACTGCCACTAATGCCTCTAATGGAGGCTTAGCACAGCAGCCCATCACACTGAAACATTCCTGGTCAAGAAGGAATCACAGATATACCATCTCTTGGGCTCCTCTGGCTTTAGTCAGAATGAGCTAATACCACACAGTTGGACAGATAAAAAACTACATTGACCTTTCCCATCCTTCTTCATCTGTCTAGGCAGGATTTCTGCTCCTTAGAAAAGGGCTTGTTTAGAGAGATGTGTTTGTTCAGCTTACTGTGCTTCCCTATCCCAACCCTTCTAGTGACTGCCCTTCTTCCTCATGTATATTAACTGTGGGTTCAGCAGGCACCCACGTTTCATAGATCTATAAAGCATCATGAATGTTCATGGCATGGCTTGAGCATGCAAAATCAATTATACTGTTATTATCTTCTACAACCAGGGTCTGATTTTATTAGCTGCTAACCTGAAAAGCCACAATCAAAGCTGAACTTCCTCAGAAAAATATCACAGCAATGGTTTTCTAGTGGTAGTGAGTATAGCAAACACAGAGCTTTCTACTCAGAGAGTACTGCCTGCAAAGTCACTGTGAAGAAGAAAGGTGAAGCCAATATTTGCACCTATTTTTATTAAAGCCAAGGAGAAAGCAGGGAGAAAAGTGCAAAACTACCAGATAAAACTTTGTGAATCCTATGATCTTCCTAGAGATACATGCACAAATCGCAACCTTTGGAAGCAGAGAAACACAAACAATTTCAGGTATATCTCACCAGCCTCTCTGACCATCAAGCTATTTTCCCTTTTGCAGATAGGCTCTCACCTGCTCTGAAGTCCTCCGAACCAGCCAGATGTGAACCAGCTCTGAAGTAGCAGATACTAGTATTCCTAATGCACCTAGGCTTCTATGAGTGCTTTTAAGAGGAATGATTATTTGCCTGTCCACAGTGCACTGCTAATGCTCCTGCACAGCATTTGGAGTGGCCAGTGAAGCCTGGTCTCTCTCGTGGCATGTTCCCACACCCCAAGGCACACTAGCCCTGCTCCTCCACTGTTACAAGGCAAGCTCCAAGATAACATCCACTGAAAACAAGCAAACATTTATTTCTTCATTTTTTCTTTTTGTTTTGCTTTGCTTTGGTTCTTTTCCCCCCTAAATGAACTGGTTTCTTTTGGATTTTCTTCTTAGGCTGGTTCCACAACAGCATCCTAAGTCATTTTTTCCTGGAATATCTGTGGCAATTCATTGAATCAGCCTTTCATATGTTCCAGAATCAGTAGAAATGCATTGTGAAGGTGCTTAACTCTCTGTTGTCCACAAAAGAAAATTAGATAACTATGTTTCCTATATTATATAGCAAAAAAATTATGTGAGACTTATATTTTCCTCTGAGTTCCTTTCTATTGCTCTTGGTAATCCTTCATGTAACAGGGAACCTTCTAGAAGTTTTCATGTGAAAGCAGTACATTTCCCCAAATGGATTCCACTTCAGTTAATTAAGACAGTCTTATTCAAAAAGATCCCTAAAAATACCAATCTTTTTTACTTGGGAACTATCTGCTTTATTATGCTTCTTCACAATTTTGATCTTCAGTTATAATGATTCCCGGCTTCTCATTAACTTTCCTTCCTACCTGTTTGATCTCAACAGCATACAGAAGAAAACTGTTTTTCCAGACAGATCTAGTCATGAGCATGGCTCCCACAATCAGGAGAGTTTTGAAGGAATAAGCAATCCTGGGTTTGCAATGAATAACAATTTTGCGAATCTGAAAACAAATCATTGTGCTTCTGAGGGTTGGTGTTCCTCCAGGAAAGGAAATTAATGAGGAACACAGCAATTAGCAATTATGAAAGGATTAATTTCATGAAATGACAAAATATGAACGTAGATGAACAATAAAGGATGCCTTGCGGTGCCATATATTGCCAGAGCGTAAAGTGGGGAGGAGGACTCCCATTGTCTGGAGTTTCTCATTCATTTTTGTATTTGCTCTGTTAGACTGAACATCCTATAACTCTGATTCATTTAAGGGTTTTGTTGAAAGGTGCCAGACTCTAGGTAAGCTTAATGGAGAGAAAGGAAAGGGGAAAATTACCATTACTGAAGAACACAAACAGGAAGTCAGAAATCGATTACAGTGATTGTAACAGCAGATTATAGCCTCCATCTGCAACCCAGAACCAGCCCTCAGCTGGCATCTGCCTGCTCATTCTGTTTGCTTCCTATCAGTTCATAGGAAGGGGTTTTTAAGCAAAGAATTCAGGTTACTTGCAGGGGTGGAAAGGGTTGGGACCTGTGTGGGATTTCTGTGGCTGGTAGAGACAAAGAGAAAGGTTTAAGATCTGTGTCTCTGACATTTACCTGGAGAAGAACTGCAGCTTCCATATGCCTTTCCTCCTCTCTGTTTTGTTCCCCTCTATCTGTTTTGCCACATCATAACTCAATATTTAGATTTTTTCCCTTCTTTCTATATTTAGTTTCTGCTCATATTCTTTCTTTAGGGCTTAGGATTTCTTCATTTCCCTTCCCTACAAAGGATCACAGATATCTTTGCCACAATTACCTCTTCTATAACACCCAACTGATACAGACTCCCTGATTTCACATGACATCCCATAGCCTTTAATCTCAAATCATCCCCTAAAATTACCCTTTTCCTCATAGCATGGACATGTATGTCTGTTAAGCCTCTATCTCACTTAAAACGAGGGCCAACTAAACATAAGTATTCAAAGAAAGAAGTAATTCAATCGGTTCTATCCTCATTGAAGTTTTAACTATTTCCTCACGCACTTAAGGTTTGAGGTATTGTCTTTTTTATGCAACCCAGCTGACAATTTCAGTTTGCTAGACCTTCAGTTAGGCTAGACCTTCAGCTAGAACTTCAGTTAGGTTTTCCTGTCATCTTTAAACTAGCTTAAACTGTTACAGAAATAGATGCATGGAAACCTATTGTCTGTTTCAGATCTTGAATCAGAAACCTCTACCTTCTTCACTGAATCACACGCACTTTCTGGTTTACCAGAAATAAATGTTTCTATTCTTTTTTTCTCCTAGCCTTCATTTCTAACTCATAATTATTGCCTAATTGCTATAAACAAACAAAATTCAAACTCACTGAGTCTTAGAGCATGGAACCAGTAGCAGGGATACACCAAAATGACTTGCTAGTGATACAAAAATAAGGTTTAGGAATGGAATAAATAGTGATGACTCAGTGTCTTTCAAAGAGTTATTCTGCAGTTACAATCTCTGTGCTTGGAATGAATGGGGGCAAAAAAATAAAACAACTGGCAATAGTCCAGTCTGTCAATCCTCTTCTGTATCAGCCCCTTTAGTTGGACTTGATGGCCATGTTAGGTGATGGTAAATACTGCACTTTCTCCCACAAATGCACTTGACAACATCTCCATCTGTCTTAAAAAATAGTCACTGATATCTTTGCCAAAAAAGATATGACCAAGCCTTAAGTGAAGTTAGGTTACAAGAATCATATAGACATCATTTTTATGCTACAATAATATATTGTAGGGATTATCCAAAATAAGAGGACTTTGAAGAGAAGGCTGCATGGAGACCTCATAGCAGCCTTCCAGTATCTGAAGGGGGCCTATAGGGATGCTGGGGAGGGACTCTTCATTAGGGACTGTAGTGACAGGACAAGGGGTAACGGGTTCAAACTTAAACAGGAGAGGTTTAGATTGGATCTAAGGAAGAAATTCTTTCCTGTGAGGGTGCTGAGGCACTGGAATGGGTTGCCAGGGAGGTTGTGGGTGCTCCATCCCTGGCAGTGTTCAAGGCCAGGCTGGACAGAGCCTTGTGTGACATGGTTTAGTGTGGGGTGTCCCTGCTTACGGCAGGGGGGTTGGAACTGGATGCTCTTAAGGTCCCTTCCAACCCAAACTATTCTATGATTCTATGACTCTATGGCTATGTAAAATCTTCCATTTTCCCAACTTGCTTATGCAACATCATGTTGCCTTTAATTGGTGCTCTGATTAGTCATTCAGTTCTCTCAGACTGTAGCTATGAGTCTCTCTCTGCTTATTACTAGACTGTGGATTTACAAGCAGAGTCAGCAGAAAACTTCAAGTTAGTCATTATAAACAGAATGGCAGCTAATTTGAGGTTAAACAAAATAAACCTTGGTTTTCAGAGTTAGTTGAAGTCTGATGTCTAGCAAAATTTTAGCTACAGATTTAGGAGTTGCACTAGCTATATATTTAGGAGAAAATAACTTTAAAGGTGCCTGAACTGCCTCTCTATAGTAACAGACAAAAAAGCTTAAATCTGTTCTGTTGAAGAGTGGTGACTCTGCCTTTTTGTAGTTCTATGCTTTTGAATCAAGCCAGACAAACCTAGAGGACAAGGAGCAAAAGGAGGAAACAAATGGATGACTTCTTGTCGGCATGCTGGCTTAGCCAAAGAATCTGTTCCTGCATACTTTGTCTTTCCAAAGCTGTGGAAGAGGAATCAGTACCTATAGCCACTCAGCAGTGAGGAAACCACATACTGACAGACATCTGCTTTGTTACCATCTCCACAGTTTTCAGATTTCACTTTTATTTCTCTTTACAGTACCTGTCCATTCCTTAGGGATAACAAACCAAAAAGCTTGTCATATCAAAGGCAGACATCAAATCAAATCAACTATTAATACATTGACAGCCAATGAGGCAAGGCTTCTAGGAATTTGGACTTTTGGTTACAATAAATGCCATCTTCGTATTCTGGTTCACGGTTGCTTTATGAAGCAGTGTTATTTGCAGTTATCAAATGTTGTGATCACCATGGCAACTCCCCACTCACTTTTTCTACTATTTTGCTTGTCAATCTGTTAGAGGTACAGAGTCTTAAGGCACAATCCTGCAAAAGGCTGAGCAATTCTGACATCTTTGCACTCAGAAAGAGAATGTTCTCAGCACCTCAACAGAGCAGCTCAGCCCCTTACACTGGAAGTCATCCTGCACTATTCTGTATTCACAGTCTGTTTCAAGTTCAGTCAGGGTGAGATACAAGTAGTCATTTATACACACAAGTAACTTTGTTATCCATGTTACAGCAGCCCCAGATGCCCCAATCAGTATGGCATGAAACATCACTTGGAGATGGTAATTAATTAACTTAATGTATTTTTAAAAACAAGGTTGCTAGATTCTTTTGCATGTCTGTCATTTGTTACTGCAGCTTGACGGATGTCATCCTTCCTTCTGCCCATCACTCTGACATGGGAAGATCAGCAGAGAAGGTGGAGGAGTGTTTTGCTCTGATTGCATACTACTTTCCCATTTGTAGCAATTCACAGTCAGAGCACTCTAATCCTGGATTGCATTGTCACGATTTATCTTCTCTGATTTCCTACTTGTAATAGGAAAAGAGAAAAAGGAAGAACATAGTGAATGAAATGACAAGAAATGAAGCCCTTAGTCCAAATCTGTTCAGTCCAACTATCACTTTTTGTGGGAGGTAAGCTTCACAGAAAGATGCCCTGCACGACACATCTATGTCAAGCCACCTCCAGGATCCATCTACAGGGCAATCAGATGTGCACACAGCCTTGTGTAATCTGTTGATGCACCACTGACAGTGGTAACACATGCTTTCGTGCAGGCTCTTCAAGCTGACCTGAAAAATCCTAGCACCAGATGTGATATTAATGAGCAGCCAATAGCAGAACTTATACCTATCCATGCAGGCGTCTGCACACCTTTGGATCAGGTGTTACCTGAGTGGTTATTATTGCTTCTACCCTTCCACATTGTATCACTAAAGAGTGGAAACTTCTACATGGGAGATTTGACACATTAGATAGGAACTCTGTTATGTAAATGCAAATGAAAATGCAACTCAACTTGTATGTAATTATGTTCTCATTTGTTTCACACAATGGTGATGCTGAACACTCTTCTAGCTCATGGATGTTTCCAAAACCAACAGGAGCATCAGGGACTGTAGTGATAGAAGAAAGGGTTATGGGTTTAAACTAAACCCATAAAAGAGGAAGTTCAGGATAGATACAACAAAGAAGTTCTTTACTGTGAGGGTGGTGAAGCACTGGAACAGGTTACCCAAAGAAGTGGAAAATGCTCCATCCCTAGCAGTGCTCAAGGCCAGGTTGGACAGAGCCTTGGATGACACCAAGCTGTGTGGTTGGGTGGATACGCTGGAGGGAAGGAATGGCATCCAGAGGGACCTTGACACGCTTGTGAGGTGGGCTGATGCCAACCTCATGAAGTTTAACCATGCCAAGTGCAAGGTCCTACNGCATCCAGAGTTGACACGCTTGTGAGGTGGGCTGATGCCAACCTCATGAAGTTTAACCATGCCAAGTGCAAGGTCCTACCCCTGGGTCAGAGCAATGCCAGGAACATCTACAGGTTGGGCAGAGAGGAGATTGAGAGCAGCCCTGCAGAGAAGGACTTGGGGGTGGTGGTCGATGAGAACATGAACATGAGCCAACTGCAGTGTGCGCTTGCAGCCCAGAAAGCAACCGTATCTTGGGCTGCATCCAAAGGAGCATGACCAGCTCCAGTCAAAGGAGGTGATCCTGCTCCTCTGCTCTTGGGAGACCTCACCTGGAGCATTGTGTGCAGTTCTGGGGTCCTCAACATAAAAAGGACACGGAGCTGTTGGAACAAGTCCAGGGGAAGCCATGAGGATGATCAGGGACTGGAGCATCTCCCATACGAAGACAGGCTGAGAAAGTTGGGGCTGTTCAGCCTGGGGAAGAGAAGGCTGTGTGGAGACCTCATAGCAGCCTTCCAGTATCTGAAAGGGGCCTATAGAGATGCTGGGGAGGGACTCTTGATTAGGGACTGTAGTGACAGGACAAGGAGTAACGGGTTCAAATTTCAACAGGGGAGGTTTAGATTGGATCTAAGGAAGAAATTCTTTCCTGTGAGGGTGGTGAGGCACTGGAATGGGTTGGCCAAGGAAGTTGTAAATGNAGACCTCACCTGGAGCATTGTGTGCAGTTCTGGGGTCCTCAACATAAAAAGGACATGGAGCTGTTGGAACAAGTCCAGGGGAAGCCATGAGGATGATCAGGGGACTGGAGCATCTCCCATACGAAGACAGGCTGAGAAAGTTGGGGCTGTTCAGCCTGGGGAAGAGAAGGCTGTGTGGAGACCTCATAGCAGCCTTCCAGTATCTGAAAGGGGCCTATAGAGATGCTGGGGAGGGACTCTTGATTAGGGACTGTAGTGACAGGACAAGGAGTAACGGGTTCAAATTTCAACAGGGGAGGTTTAGATTGGATCTAAGGAAGAAATTCTTTCCTGTGAGGGTGGTGAGGCACTGGAATGGGTTGGCCAAGGAAGTTGTAAATGCTCTATCCCTGGCAGTGTTCAAGGCCAGGTTGGATGAAGCCTTGGGTGACATGGTTTAATGTGAGGTGTCCCTGCTTATGGCAGGGGGGTTGGAACTGGATGCTCTTAAGGTCCTTTCCAACCCTAACTATTCTATGATTCTATGATTCTATGACATGGTCTAGGGCAAGGCGACCCTTACGGTCCTTTCCAACCCAAACCATTCTGTGATTCTATGATTCTATGAATGAGGTAATATGTAAGCCTATTTTGTTTTAATGTAAATAGCAAATAGCTCCAAAATACTGAGCGGGTCTTCTTTGAAACTCAAGTTTAGATGTTGTGACATGAAGTCACTCAGCCATGACTGAAAATTGTAACAGCATTTGTTTGGGAATTCAACGAAATGCAATATTTGGAGCCTGAACAAGTATGAGAGAAAGATGTAGCTTTGAAACTTGAAAAGCGATGAGAAATTGTTTGGTTTAACTGCATCTCAATCTTTCGGAAGAATGTGATCTTACAAATACGGTGTATTTTGGTCCAAACAGATTTTGTCAGGAAAAGTTATATAAGTTAAAACAGATGCTAGAATTCAACAGCAAGCAGAATGTTCAATGTGTTAACATGGTAGAATAATGAGTTGATGTGTTACAATACAGATGAATAATTGAGAACAAAGGGTTTCTGATATGAATTTAAAATATTGCTTCAGGTTTGATGGTGTATCTTTAAAATTACGAGGTGTGACATTCATATCAAAAAGTGTACTTGTCTGGTTCCTAGCAAACAAGCATCAAATTGCTGCTTGCAACCCAATAATGCCATGTATCAAGAGAAGAGCTCTGGACACCTTGGCAAGCATCTAACTGAAAGAGGAAATTTCCACCCTGTGTTACAAGCTGATCTTGCAACCTTACTGCAAAATCATACTTGAAAAACATCCGAAAAGCAGCAATCTGCATTATTCACTAGAAAACCCAGCAATCTCATTGCCATTATCTTTATTTCATCAGTCTAGTAAAACTGACAGCCATCATTCTTAGCTTCTTGGAAAGCACAAAAGACAATTAAATGGTACCGTTAGGTCTCAGATTTGAGTCCTTATAGTGATGAAGGCCAACTACTTGCTGGGCTGTACTATTAAAAGCATAGCAAGTGGTTTAAGGATCTATGCATCTGATCATAAAAATAACCCCTTTAGGGTGAAATATCCTCTGAGTTGAGGACAATATTCAGAACCCAGATTGTATTCCCTTCAACAATTTGTAGTATCTGCTTCAGGTTCCTTTGAACTGCATGGAATCTGTACATGAAGTCATTGGGGTGCACCAGCTTCTCCTGTGTGATGTTCCCACCTATGTCTGAGCTGTGTTTCTCAACTTTCCCGCTGTGAAGTATCCCGAGTAACCTTCATGAGGACA
Organism: Agapornis roseicollis; assembly: GCA_002631895.1. Lineage (NCBI taxonomy): Eukaryota > Metazoa > Chordata > Aves > Psittaciformes > Psittacidae > Agapornis > Agapornis roseicollis. Next base: position 120,407 of record NDXB01001365.1, read on the forward strand.
GTTCTTCCTCTTTATACTCAAAGACAGCCCTGTTATGATTTGACTATGCGTTCAATAGGGTTCCAGCAGAGGCACAAGTTTACAGGCTTTTAAAAAGTATATATCTATTTATTTTAGGGAATAAGAACAAGAAAAATGATAAGGAAAATGTCAAGATTACTAAGTTTGGAAAAACACTCTTATGACACACTGCACCCAATCTAATAGGCAACTCCAAGAAGAGTTTCTTATGAAGGTTTTTCTCAAAAATGGCATTTACTATGTTTTCCCTTATAAGTGTTATTTGGGTGGTTAAAATAATGTTGTGGAACAGGATGCCTGAATCTTCTTCCTATTGCTTTTGCTGAGTTTGGGTAAATCACAGTCCTTTTCTCCCCTGTCTTGCTAAAATAGCAAATCTGCTGGCTTCTCACAAAGTTCCACTGCTCAGTGGCTGTTAAAAGTCTCTGAAATGTTCAGCTAAAAATTGTTACTGAAAATTTAACAATTATGGTTATTATGGTGAACACCCACCCACTTACTGTTTAGAAACGTGTTTTTTAGGTATTAAATGTACTTGTATCATTTTAAAATGCTTGCTCCATGTGAAAAAAAGCACACAGCCATTACACATTCATATGATTGTATTAAGTCTTTGAAGAATTACTGGATGTTCAAGAGGCTTGGGTCTTGCAGTTTTGCAACTTAATATGGGATCAATTTCTTGCTCAGCTTAAACTGAGAAATATTTTCGATCCAAGAGCAGACTATACTCAGTGGCAGAAGCCCACCCCCATAACTCAGAGGAAAACAGTTTCGTGCTGATCCAGAATACAATACATTAAAACCCAATTGAAATTGTCTCCCTGCTAATTATATTGCCACAGATGGAGGGATACGATTTACTGAGCATCTATCTGTGGACAGCAAAATTTTGGACAACGTGGGTGGTGCAACTTTTAAATCACACACATGCTGTGACTGAAGCAAAGCAAAAGGACTCATCGATGGGAGTTATTTTATGATTGAAAATACCCCCAAAGCGTTTGGCTTCATAGCTCAATTAAATGCATAAAAGCACAGTGGAAACTTGAGTGCAAACCTTGTTTCACATTGGGAATTGGAAAAACAAATGTGTCCTGTAGGCATAATTCTGCTCCTTTTATGTAAGTTGAAGAATAAATAAGAAACACGTAGAAAAACAAGGTGAAAAGTAGAGATGGTCAAACAGCAGAAAATCCTGTTCACAAACATCATCAAACAGCGTGCCTTCATTAAGAAATGGATGGTTCTTGACATCTTTCTCTCTTCTAGTATGGACTACTTGCATATTTCTTACAGCTGCAGCTTTACCAGTTTAAATCTTCATATGGGAAGCTGCTACCAGCAGATTATGATCAGGTGCATAAGCAATACTGCCTTCAGTTAACCCCCACTGCTTGGACCTGCTGTGATTCAGACATCCCAATAAAACTTAACAGGCAGGGAAAGAAAGAAATACATGATTAAATATGCCCAAGCACAGTTACTTGGTGTCTAAATCTCTGACTTCTATTAACAGACAGTGATACGACTATGCCACTAAATGTATGTCAATTCACCTGATACAATGACCTGACACAATGTTTTACAGCAATGGTATTTTGAGTAATGTTTGCCATGAGTCCATATATAGTCTCCCTATAAATTTAATTCAATGATCTAATACACCTGATAGGGGCATGAAGCATACTTTATGTGATAAAAACTAAAAGTAAGAGGGGAAAAAGAAAGCCAGAAAAGTTACAATCCCATGAAACCTGCACTTCACTGCAAGTGAATTTGGTTATGAATCAGGAGAGGGAAAATGCACACCTTTCCAACCAACCAGCTGGTGCTAGCGCTAAAGACTTTCTGCTGCTGTTACGTGCTTTATCTGTTGCAGGTTTTATGCCTGCTGTGGGAGGACAGATGATATTTGATCTGGCATAAAGCTAGGACTCAAGCACAGAGGGTGTCATGCCAACACAAATGCAATCACATCTTCTGAATATGCCTGAATCAGCAGCCTTAGTTTACAGGGCATCAGCATTTTACATTGCCTTGTAGCAGGAGGTTGGTCCCTTACATAGAGCCCTACAGATGTCCTATAACGTCAAGCCACAGCCTGTGAGGCTACATGTGCCCCACGAACAGTACCATCTTTGCTCAGGGTAGACGCTGAACCTTTCCAAATTCCCATATGAATTAATTCTTCCCTTGCATACTCTTAGGAAATAGGACTTCCACAAATACTATGTCTGCATAGAAAACAAGGACAACTTAGCTGAAAGGGGGAAAGGTTATGTCATTCATTTACTTGTAACAACAATAGGAAACTAACAATATATTTATGCACAATAAGTTGTGCTGAGCCCGCTTCCATGACAAAAACACTTCCACATGCCACTTCTGTCTGCCTTCATTTATGCAGCCCTCACTGAAAGCTTCAGTAAAAAGTTAGTGGATCCCAGAGCAATAAGCCTGTACCTAAAGCACATCTCTTGTCTCTAGTACCAAGTACCAAGTGGCACGTGATTTCCATGGAAAGATAAATTCTCAATGTCCCTGCCTTTGAGGTTGTCTTTTGCTAAAGTGCCAGATTTATGGCACTTCATCTGCCTCATCCCTCAGAACAGTTCAGTCTCCATAGCTGTGGATCTCACCCTACTTGGCTCTGAGAAAGAGAGTGATCAAGATCTGAATCACAGAAATTACAGCTGTAAGGAGTACTACTTGTGGTCCTCCTTCTCCCTCACATAGACACTATTTACCTCCCTCGCCAGAAGCCAGAACAGGAAATCCAATTTTGCAGGACTTTACTCAATGGCTTTTTATCCTGGTCCCATTCTTATCCCCAGTCTTTCATGATCCCACAGCTCAATCATCTTGGATGTTCCCCAGTCCCATCCCCTTCTCTGTGAGGCAGCAGATTGGAATCTTTCTGTCTTCCTGAGAACTCCTTTAGCTGCTGCTGGAGATGGATACAAGCTAAACAAAGATTAAGCTACTTACTCAATGAGTTTAGTGAGGAAAAAGCAACAATACCAGGATATGCAGCTGACCTGCCATGAAAATCAAACAGTGGATTTCACATAATTGCCTGAACACCTCCTGTCATTAGTTGGCAAACAATATAGAACTACAGAGCGATCACAAAATCTGTTCATGAAACCATATCAAGTAAGAACAAATTCACAAACACTGTCATCTGACTGCAAACATTTCACAAAGAGAAGAACAGCCGTATCTTTTCCCCAATAAATTGTTTATCAGTAAAACTTCCTGATAATGCAGCTGTAGAAGTAATATAAAACATCATCTTTAATGTGAAGATTGCTTAAGACCATCCAAGATTATTGTATTAATCAAAGGAGATAAATAAAGATTTATCCAAGACCATCAGTCCCAGTGCAAAGAGTAGTGAAGGTACAGAGCTTGAAGTGCTGTGTATATATCTATGGTTACAAGCATAAAGGTGAAACTACTCCATATCTGGCCAGAAAACAGTCTTTGAGAAAGAAAATTGTGCTCTATGTATCTGTTTTCATAATGGTTGGTTTTCTCTATATGACATTAGCAACTAATTTTAATGTTGGAGTCCACACATTAAAGTAGCATGATAATAAACATGAAATGAAGACCATGCAGCACAACAATATTTTTTAACTATGACAATATGTTCAAGACTTTTCAGGTAGTTTTATATATTCTTAAGAGGAGAAAAGTAGTTTTTCTTCTTGGATCATTGAACTAGCTAACTGCCATGCCTATATTGCTCCATATATATATGTTCCATCCTTGGCAGTGTTCAAGACCAGGTTGGACTGAGCCTTGAGTGACATGGTTTAGTGTGAGATGTCCCTGCTCATGACAGGGGTCTGGAACTGAATGATCTTAAATTCTTTTCCAACCCAAACCATTCCATGCTTCTATGATTCTATGATTCTATGTTGAGCATTTCCTTGAATGTAAGGTATGAAAGTTCCAAATTTCACAAGATCTCAGCAGCTAAACTTAGAAGAAAATATTTTTGAAGACCTCAGTCTACTGATGTAAGATATTGCTCTGTATACCAGCCCTTGGAGCATCTTCATGGCCTCCTCTGGACCTGTTCCAACAGGTCCATGTCCCTCTCATTTTGGGGGCCCCACATAAGCTGCATGCAGGACTGCAGGGGGGCAGGTCTCACAAGAGTGGAGTACAGGGAGAGATTCCCATACCTCAACCTGCTGGTTATGCTCCTTTTGAAGCATGTCAAGTTCCCTCCGTATACCATCCCTCCCTACAGCACCACACCACACAGCTTGGAGTCATTGCCAGACTTGCTGAAGGTGCACTCAATCCTAGTGACAAGCCAGGTCACTGACAAAGATGGTAAAACAGCTTTGCTCCCAGTACTAACCCCTGAGGAACACCATTTATCACTGGTCTGCACTTGGACATCGAGCCGTTGACCATAACTCTTTGAGTGCAGCCATTCAGCTATTCCTTATCCACTGAGGAGTCCATCCATTCAGCTCTATTTCTCCAATTTAGAGATAAGAATGTTGTGCATTTGATAGTGTAATGAGGAAAAATAATTCTTTAATCATTTAGGGCATACTTTCTGAAGCCTATGCTCCCTGTATTTCAAAAGCAATCTATTAATCATCTAATATTTGATATTTCAATAGAAAAGCAAGCCTGAATAATTTAAAAGGGATTTCAGGAAAAGAAGTTGCTATTAAAATGCCCATTCATCTATCACCAAACCCCAACCTTCTTCTTATTTTCTCTTGAGAGCCACTGTAATTCAGACCCTATTTTTCTAACTTTCTCTATGCATTGCACAGATTAAGAGGATTGGAAATTTTATTGCCACTGTCTCTGTAAGTAAAAAGAAATACCCAAGACTGATCTTTGGAGAATACCAAACCAAATGCTAATACATTAAAACAAACATTTCTAAGGCATAATGACACAACAAACAGCACCAGAAGTCATCTGTACTGTTGGTAATTCTGTCTGCTTTTAATTTTGTAACTAATGACTTGAGACAATTTAGTCAAATACCTTTGAGAGGTTTGAGGAAAGAGCATTACCTTCCTTAAATGCATCAAGGGTAAAAGAAAAAAATATTATTCATGGTCATATTCCCAGACCTAATTTGTGGATAATGAGCAAATTCTTCTCTTCTCTATATGTGGTATTTTTTTTTATATAGAGGGAAAATATGTTTTCAGCATGTTAAACCAGAACTGTGACACAAGAATCAGCCTGTAGCGATAATCACCTTTATACAGGAGAAAAGTTTGCATGTTCTCCATGAGTCAGTAAAAAAAGTTAAAGGAACACAGAGTATCATTTCCAACAGATTTCTGCAGGGAAAGGACAGCTCTTGAAGGTTTCCTTTTACAGCCTGAATCATTGACAATACCCATTCCTGGGCTGCATATAGGAATCCTCTTTTTACACCTGTCAGCAATGTCGATGCTGTCAAGTTGTATCAGACAGCAGTCTGTGGGAAAGGTATAATTCATCCTCTGGGAGCTGGCAGTTATCACTGGTTTTCTTCAAGCCCTTCATTTCCCCAAAAGCTGTGGTCTAAAGAAACAACTGAAATCACAAATCCAAAATTTCACTTCTGTTAACATTGTTTATACAGCTTTGGCAGTTTAGAGAGGCTTGATGTTTCTTTTTTAGAATCACAGAATCATACAATAGATACGGTTGGAAAGCACCTTAAGATCATCCAGTTCCAACCCCCCTGCCATAAGCAGGGACACCTCACACTAAACCATGGCACCCAAGGCTTCATCCAACCTGGCCTTGAACACTGCCAGGGATGGAGCATTTAAAACTTCCCTGGGAAACCCATTCCAGCGCCTCACCACCCTCACAGGAAAGAATTTCTTCCTTAGATCCAATCTAAACCTCCCCTGTTTAAGTTTGAATCCATTAACCCTTGTCCTGTCTCTACAGTCCCTAATGAAGAGTCCCTCCCCAGCATCCCTATAGGCCCCCTTCAGATACTGGAAGGCTGCTATGAGGTCTCCACACAGCCTTCTCTTCCCCAGGCTGAACAGCCCCAACTTTCTCAGCCTGTCTTCGTATGGGAGATGCTCCAGTCCCTGATCATCCTTGTGGCCTCCTCTGGACTTGTTCCAACAGCTCCATGTCCTTTTTATGTTGAGGACACCAGAACTGCACACAATGCTCCAGGTGAGGTCTCCCAAGAGCAGAGCAGAGGGGCAGGATCACCTCCTTTGACCTGCTGGTCATGCTCCTTTTGATGCAACCCAGGATACGGTTGCTTTCTGGGCTGCGAGCGCACACTGTCGAGTGTAAGTATAAATTGCCTTCATATGTACTTGAGAAGGTGGTACAGAACAAGAGTTGTGCCCATTTTCTGCTTATTAATAATATGAAGGCAGACTGTTTTTTGTGAATTATTCAATCGTCTTCTATTCAGTAGGCAAATATCCCATTAAATTTAAATGCTAAAGTGAGTAACAGATCACAGATTGGGATTTAAATTTTAAATGCTGCAAAGACCCTTTCCACCATCATCTGTTAAAATATACCTGATTTACATACCCAAAGGCCCTTGCTTTACTCTGGATTTCACCCTAGAACAGTAGTACTTCCCAGCTGTCATTATTATTTATACGTTTCACCTTGTCTAGTCTGTCAAGTTCTTAATATAGCTCCAAAGTTATTAGAGCAAACTGGTTAATAAGAATAAACACTACAGAACAAAAGCTAGTGTGAACAACTCAGTTACTTGTTATGCAGTGTGAGGTAACATAGAAACCTTTTTAAAATTCATATTTCTGAGTTAATGATTTAGATTCTTTCATTTTGCTTAATCCAGGTATTAAAAAGTCAATAATAGAACCTGCATTAAAAAGTCTTGCATTTGCCAATACCCCTGAAATCATCTAACCTATGTGTCAGACACTCTCAGACACTCATCGTTTCCGCCTATAAAACTTTTATATTATCAGTGATTCACAAACAACTACGCGGAAACAGCAGCTTAGTTTATTATTAATATGAACACAAGGGACCGCTGAGCTGAGTCAGAGGGGAAGTCTGTCATGTAAATACTTTAACATAGAGAGATATCCAAAAGAGAAGGCAGTTGCTGTCTCTCCCGAGTCTCCCCAGAGTTTCACAGCATTTGAGCTGTTCTTTAAGCTCCAGCTCTGTATTCTCTGATTACACAAAAATGTCAATTCTAATAAAATCATTGTACATTTTTAGCCCTCATTACAATGAGCTTGCTGGCTTTTTCGTAAGTGGGAGCTGCATTTCTACCTCTCCATATACCATCTTTCACTGCTGCTGCCTGATGATCCTGGTATCATTATTGGGATATGGTGTATAACTTGACAGACTAGACAAGGTAAAATATACAGATAATAATGACAGATCCTTCTTTTCTCTTAAGACACACGTGGGGTCTCTCACCACAGAACCTTCCACTTTCTCCTCCACTTCCAGATACCCACTAAGTCCTCCAACTGCCCCTGGTCCTCCTTCAGAGATCCACATGGACATGCATCAACACCACTCTGCAACAGAGTTGCAATAGTTCTTGGTTTTTTAAACAATATAAGAAATTTTGGGCTCTTGACTAGTGTTTTTACTGCTGTAAATAAATGAAAAGGGACACAAATAGATCATGAAAGGTGTGGTCTAAATTGTCCTACTAGAGGGTTGTATTTGTTGTACAGTTATTAATGTCATGGAGTAGTTAAAAGAAGCACGATATACACTTTCCAATACAGTGGATGATATAGGCAATTTAAAATTCAATCTCATCAACCTATATTCCATTCTACATGGATTAATTTGTGCAAACTGACAATTATGTGTTAGTCTCCAAAGATAAATGCACAGCACTAGAAAAATCTGATCTGAAATTGTTAACAACTTGGAAGCCATACAAACACTGCAGAAAGTAGAGCCATAGTCTAAGTGCACAGGTTCTCCAAACACATCATCATTTATCCTCGATTATGAATCTCTGTCCTCTGACACAACCTCACCTTCAGAGGTCTGAAGCATTATAATCTGCTCTATAATTACTTTGCACTGCTAAAAAAAAGTCTACTGAAGCCAGAACATCCAAAACTAAACATATTTTTGCCTAAATGTAGCTCATATTATCTCCTTGGGATATAGGTAGGTCCTGAAAAAATAACTTTCTGGACTTGCTCTTAACAGAATTTGCTGGAGACTGCAGACACGTTTGCTTTACAGCAGTTGGATTCCCCTGAAGTTAAAGTTATTTCTCTTGGTGCAGGCACCACTGGACTCCTGGGGTTTAAATGTCATGGAGAATCACATTTGTAGTCCAATAAGCCCTTTCTCCTTTACCTTTATTTAAGCAGGAGCAGAGAAGAAAACAAGCAGGATGAATAAATAAAAGTTGAAGCACCAGATATCCCCCCTAATGTTTTTCCCTGGCTGACGGGTTGTTGGAATCCCAGGAGACTGACTGTCATTGAGATAGAGAAAGTCTTATTCTACCCCTTGGGAATAATTCCATGCACTTATGCCACAGCAGACATTGCTCCATCACTCCCCAACACAGCAAACATAAACAGGCTTTGCAGCCATACGCCTTAGTTCAACAGAGCTTCTCTGGGACAGCAGAACAGTTCTTTCTGCTTCACATGGTCCCTATATATCTACCTGGTATTTATGTATGCAACTAGATTCTTTATATGGGTAGATTTCTATTATTCTATATGCTATAGGAAATATGAACACAGCCCTGAAAGGTAAAACATTTAACAGCAAAATCTGTAGTAGAAATACTTCTCATTTTAGTATATTTGTAGCTTGGTTTCTTCCCTGTCTTATTTTCATTGTTTGGGATTTACTGTGCCATCAATAAATCCCACACTGCTCAGCGGCAATAATCAAGAAGCTTGCAACCTGAAAAGTAAATGCCTAGTACTTAATTCTTGACTTTTTTTACATGTTGCTACCTATGTTGTTGGTTATTTTTACTGACTTTTAATTTCGTGGCTTTAGTGGCTTAACTTCTATCTGCTTTTTTAGCACTAGGCACAGATCAATTGAAGATGATTATGATGAAAATAGTGAAAACAATAGAATAAAATCCACCACTTGTAACATTGATCAACACTTTCCTGCTTGTTACAAGCAGAATTAGAAACCAGCAATGTATTTCATTGGAATTCAATGCTTGTGAAAACTGAAAAACTCAAGGTGCTATGGTCAGCATGAAACAGGAGAAATCCCATTAGTGCTCACTCTGTTCAATTCCCCCAAATGGAGTACTAATACATAAAGACATTAATTCATTGTCCCATGTTCAAAATTCACTAGTAAGGTTCCTCTTCCGTGACACACTCACCTTTTACTCCATGCTCTTTATGTCTTTATGTGATTTCAAACTTGCCTGTTGTTCCATAGGAGCAGTGCACAGATTTAATCTGCAGCCTAAAATTTACAGTATAAAAACCACCTGTGGCTAAAGTTTACTTGAACAGAAAAACCCCAGAAAACAAAGCCAACAATATCTGAGAAGTCAGTATCATTTATGCCTTGATTTGTTATTTCCTCACTGTGTGAAGAAAAGGAAAACAGAAAAAAAGAAGTAATAAAAGAAACCTTTACGTGTTTTCCCTTTCAAAACCAACTTTCACAGCCAATCATAACAGTTCTATTTGTAACTCACCTTTTCTGAGAGGTGTGTTGCAAGTTAATGAAACAGAGGAAAACTGAAGTTACGTTACATTATTACTGTAAAGATGCTAGAATAGGTTCTGGTAGCCATGAATATGGCAATGTATTTTTTCTTCAGACCATAAACCACATCCTGGTTTTCTCCTCCTTATTTACTCTCTGAGTATATTTATCTACTCATAAAATTTAACAAATAGGTTATGTGCTATAAAACACATTAGAAGGAACCCCTGCTCAAGGAAAAGTTTTAGCAGTAGACAGAAATCCTCATCATATAACTTCAAGATCAACTCTGTTGTTAAGAAATTGTATATTGATGGGTAACTGCTGACTGTTGCCACCTCTGCTGGAGGTGGAGAGATAATTTCCTAGTGCTTTCTAGAATTTGTTACTATATGGTTTTCATTTTAAGTGGATCACGGCTGGAGTATTTACCATGAAAGCATTAAGGACCTTTTAAACAACAAACTATTTCATAGCTAAGTTGCACTAGCAATGTTTATTTAATTGTGAGACAACCAAGCAAAATTCATAGATTTCTTTTGTTGCCCCTTGCCAGGGGTCACCGAGTAATCAAGGATTACAGCATTTGATATCTGCTGAAAGCAAGTCCCACTGTCAGGTAATCTTAACCATTGTGTAAAAACTGAGTTGAGCTTGTTGCGCAAACCACGTAACCAGAGGATATAATATCTGATAGTAGCAGTTCCTAGGTGAAAGAATATTATAGTCCCATCTGACATGTCAGTGAGACACAAGTTTTAATGCCCTTGTATTTTCCTGCACACAAGCATAAATCTGCCATTTTTACTTACAAGAGTAAAAACAAGACCTAACTAAAACTCATATGATAGACCTTGTAGTGCGAGGAAGAACTCAGAGCTCCTGGCTTTAAGCCTTACCTACTGATAGTAACATCTAATGGAGAACAGTTAAGTACCAGCACAACAAACAATCCCCATATGGCATTAGTGATATCTTATAGAATGATATGTGAACTGAAAATATATTGTAGAGAAGAAGGTACAAAGCCTTGATTATAATCATTCTTCAAATAATACCAAAGAAAAAGATGCATAGTTTGAAACAGCAAAGAGCTGCTGCCATTCCTACAGGACCTTCCTTCCTCAAAGAACAAACTTGCGTAGTGCCTCCAAGTGAACTTTAAAAAGCACTCACCATCAACCTAGTCCTACCAGCATGGGTAAGAGTAAGGCTAAATGATGCAGAAATCTTTAGGAATCCCATCAGGAATGTTTCAAAGAGCTCTTGCTCATTGTGTTTATAAACTGTTTGGAAGAGGCACAGAAACTACAGCTGAAGCAGATGGGCACAGGATCACAGAATACAAAGTGATGCGCTCTAGTGAGAAGGGAACACATGGATTAAGACATCCGCTTAACACTGCAAACACAATGTATGAGGATTCCTTGAGAAAGCAAATTTTACATTGCTCCTCTAATGACCAGTGTTACATAAAGACCATCCTTGGTGACCTGACAGGCATTTGCTCGGGAAGGCACAATGTGCATTGACTGCACAATGTGCATAGCTGGGACTACCCCAGAGCTTTTGTGAGTCCCGGAGGGATGCATACAGCATAACCATTTACAGTGAGGGGATGGATGCATACATTAGAGTGGATGTAGGAGGGAAGATAACTGTAAACACAGTATGGTGAGATTATAGAATTATAGAATCAACTAGGTTGGAAAAGACCTCTAGGATCATCAAGTCCAACCATGACCCCAGGACTGCCAAGTCCACCACTAAACCATGTCATTGAAAGCCTCATCTACATGGTTTGTGAACACTTCTGGCCACAAACACAGCCTCCTGTCAGGCAGTTGCAGAGGGTGATAAGGTCCCCTCTGAGCCTTCTCTTATCCAGACTAACCCTAACCCAGGTCCCTCAGACGTTCCCCATCACACCTGTGCTCCAGGCCCTTCACCAGCAATGTTGCCCTTCTCTGGGCCTGCTCCAGCACCTCAATGTCTCTCTTGTAGTGAGGGGTCCAGAACTGAACACGGGATTTGAGGTGCAGCCTCACCAGTGCCCAGTACAGGGACATTAGAGAGACATAAACTTCATCCTAAGACACTTTCTCACTAAAGCTCACCACTTCTCTTCAATACTTGTATTACAATATCAGGGCAACACAGGAATTTGCTGACAAAATGAAGACTTAAAAGCAAGCCCCCAGAGCATCAGGCTGGTGATGCACCGCTGCATCCTTGTGCTGGTCCCTAAATTGGCTCTTGAGGCAACAGCAGGGAATAGCATTGCAGAGAGAGAACTTACAGGTATGGGTGGGATGCCTGAAGGTGGAAAGAACTACTCAAAACAAGAACAAAATACATCCCAGCTGCTGTTTATAACTAGATAAAGTGGGAGTGAGCTACCTAGCATGGCTGTTTTCTAAGGCAAATTTTGCAAAGTGTCAATGAGTACAAAGCTCTCCCAAAACACAGGTTTTCAAAGGAAAAATGAAAGATTCTCTGCAAGAACTAAGGGGCTAAAATCTTCTAGGGGGTTCATATGTAGGTGTTTTTAGATTTCATATCATACTGAATAAATGCCATCCATCTTTGCCATGCAGCTATTTTTGAATCCTAATAAATTATTTGAGTGATAACCAGCAGCTATATTTGTTGAGAAATCAACGCATTTAAGTGACAAGATTCTATTTTAATATTTATGAATCTAAGCTTCATAGAAACACTGAGGTGTGATAAATATCAGCAAAAGTTAGGTTTTCTTTTCTGATGGCTGGAACTGAGATTAGAATAATGCTTTGGATTGTGGTTTATTCATTACATTTCAAAGGCAGAGACAACAAAAAGTCTAAACTGCTCTCCCTCCTCTCAGGCCTGCAGCAACAATGAATAATTTATGGGAAACTTTCCCCAACTGAGAACCACCAAAGTTTTAGTTTTTAAAACATTTGCTTTTTTTCCCTGTTTTCCACCAGCCACCAATGCAAGAGAATTACATGCAGGATTTAAAGGGCTGGTTAAACAGTGAAGGCAGTAAGTAGACTGTGATGTACCAAAATCCAAGTTTTCACAATACTTGAAATGTATTATATTAAATAATAAAATGAATAATAATACTTAAAATAAATTTGTATTATTTAATATAATACATTTCAATAATACTTCAAATATATTAAATAATAAAAAAAGTTTCTAAACTTTTAACAAGATTTTGAGGAGATCCCCTGGGAATAGTCATAACTTTCATTATGATACAGTTTGAGAAAGCTCAAAAGATACTTTAGCTGCTCTAGCTAGTCTTGTGCCTATATCACGATCCCTCCAGAGAAATACCCAACTGTCTGCCTCCCAGCCTGTGCCACCAGGATTATTAAATGAACCAGTTAAAATGAAATAAAAAAAGAAAAAACCTAAAATCCACTTTTAATTGCATTCTCATTTTGCCTTTTTATAGCAATGGCTCATGAGCAGCAGTGTGCAAATATATCACTCCACATAGGGCTTGTGGGTGTCCCACCTCTCACAGCAGCAGAATACTAATGCTTCCCAAAAGTGGTTATTATATATTTATGGAAAAGACAGATAATGGGATGAATCAAATTATTCAACTGCATTGTCTTCAAAACAGCCAGCTTAAGCCTGAATTCTGCAGTGCAGCTCTTCTGATCAGGCCACTCTGATCTGTGTCTACCAAGACCGAGCCTGGTTGCATTTTGTAACTCAGTGTGTACCTCCTTGCACATGGGCATGGGTAAAACCACTGTAAGTGCAAACCAGGCTGGCAGCAAACTGCCTCCAGGTGGTCTGGAAGCTGGCTGAATTTCCACAGTGTGTGTGATTCACCACCTTCTGCTTCCAAAAAATCTTACCAGAGCAGACTCTCCAGCTGGCTTAGATTTACCAACAAAATCATAGAATAGTTAGGATTGGAAAGGACCTTAAGAACATCAAGTTCCAACTCCCTGCCATGGACAGGGACACCTCATGTTAGACCATGCCATCTAAGGCTCTGTCCAACCTGGCTTTGAACGCTGCCAGGGATGGAGCATTCACATCTTTGGGCAACCCATTCCAGTGCCTCACCACCCTCACAGTAAACAGCTTCTTCCTTATATCTACTATGCACAAAAGATGATGGTTGTAGTGATGGGAATAATTTCTGAACAAATGAAGCTGGGTTTTCTGTTTCCCACAGTTAGCTGACTAAAGAAAACAGAACCAGATTTAAGGTTTGATGCAGCACTTTGTGAAGTAAATAGTAAGACTCTCTACTCTTCCCTTGTAAAAATTGATTTTTAAAGATTTTATAAATGTTGTTAGAAATATGCCTTTATAAATGGAACGTTTCATATGCAGCAGGTTCACAAAGGCTTGCTGTAATATTGTGCTTTTCAAGTTTTATACTGAAGCTAACTGGTATAGCCTTAACCCAAGGAATACAGAGGCAATAGTTCATACTTCTCTTACGAGATTCTTCCCAATGTTTTATTTAAAGTTTATTTTTCTAAATAAACCTGAATGTGGTATTGATGAAATAAACCTTTTCATCCAACAAGAAAATGCCAGCAGTACCATGAGGATTCACTATTTACAAACTATTAAAGCTAAATACAATGTCTAGTGATCCTATAGAACCATCATTGCTGGAGATATTGTGGGTTTGTAACATCAAGACCTTTATTTCTTCAAACAAAAAGCACTTGCTTTTCATACTTTAATATTTCATTTTAGACAACTTTTTATATACCTTTTATCTTAAACTTCTGGCATCTGAGTACCCATTATACACTCCCAGATAAGTCAAGCCGGCTAATTTTGACAGCAAAATTAATAAAAATGAATGAAAGTGCTAAGCCTTCTTCTTCATTTAAAACTATAATCAGGACTGACCCAAAATGTCAGTTTAACACCACTCACAAATGAATGCCGCTTGAATATCTTCTTTTCCAAGTATTCTTTTCTTTATATTAAACATTAACTCAGAAGGTAAAAAAAATGCAGTAGCGAATAAACACAATGAAAAGCCCTTCAGAATGAACAACTAGCATTTATCCAATGAATAACCTTTACTCAGGCAAGAGAAGCACAGTGTGACTGAGGAAAGGAGGACAAAAAAGGGGAATGATTAAATAATTTACATCACAGTAATCTATAATCTGATTTCCACTCACTTCCATTTGCACAGGCTACAATCTTTCTTCTTGCCATAGCTCAGGAAAGGCTATTCTTCTTTGAAAAATGAATGCAATTATGCTTATAAAATATTATTTTAGGCAGAAGCACAATGGGTTATTCATTGGTCAGTGCATTTGCACAGTTCTTATAGGGTACAGTAAGATCGCCAGTTAAAGGCCATTAATTGGTAGGTTTTAATACAACCTATTTTTTTAAATATTATGGAATGCAAACATATTTCTATTTTACTACTACATTTAAAAATGGCAACTGGTCCTTCAAGTGGCATGTGTTACAGTACTGAACAGCCAGTCCAGTTCTGTTTAATTTCCAATAAAGCTTACTCTTAAGAAAGGTAAGTATGTTAGTGCTGCAGCATCTACACAAATCAGAGGAAATTAGAGAAACCTAATGTTATTTCACATGAACAATTTCCAAACATCCTAGAAAATCCTACAGGAATCTCTGCCTGATTTCTACTCGCTTTTCCACTCTCTCCTCCTTTCAAGCACATCGTTGCTGGTTGCTCTGAAGAGAAGGTTTCGCTTGGTAGTAGTGACCTCAGAGCAAATATACATGAATAGCTGGTTTGAAAGGACAAATTTTATCTAAAGAGAGATTCTAAAGTGATCATCCCACGTAGAAGATTGAAACTTTGTTGACTTTCAGCAATACATTCTTAAAAGAGAAAGTTTGGTTCTTTCTGACACATGACTCAACTGCTGGCCAATGGATCCTCCATCTCCTCTCATCCAAACTCTGAATCTCAGATTTAGATTTTTGTATGGCTTGCAGTGAATTTAAGCCTATGCACTTGTTTTCTGTAACTTCTGTTTTCTTTCATAGTCTCATGCATGAGTTTCTGCTGTCCCACGAGTTGCTGGAGCATATAAATTAGGCTTCCACCAGCTGGAATCTCCTGCTGCAGCTGATGTTTTATTAAGTGCTCTGCTCTCCTTGCTGCAGCTTAAACAGGTTTTTCCTGCCCATATGGAGAGAAATAACGTCCACACATGGGATACAGTATACAGGGAAAATTGTTGGTGCAAGATGTAATTTATGATGACACTTAACTCTTTAGTATTGATTTTTGAAGGCTGAAGGCTGGGCATATTCAGAAAAGGACCCCCACACAGGGAATGCATTTCTTGTTTTGGTTTATAAAAGCCCAAATTTGACAATTCTGTGTCAATCCATCAGTTTATCTGCCTGTCTTCATGACCAGTAGGTGTAGATGAAGACAGATGTCTTGATGTTGTAAGTTTAGTTTTCTGAGTGGCCTTTTTCCACACTTATTGAATGGATTTTCCTCCAAGAACTCTATTGTCTGCCAGTTTATGGCACTTTGAAAGGTAATATTGAAGCAGCCTGTTAAAGAGACATACCTTCACACTACCAGTAGTTTTATTCCTGTCTGGTTTTCCTGCTTTATGGCAAAACCAGAGCTTTCTGATTCACTTTCTTAAGACTAAGTTTGGTGATTCCAAACTATTCTGAGAATGCCTTGGTAACACAATACATCTGCTCACTCACACCTACAAACCATAACATCTCCATTACAAGACAGCCATGCAATTGGCCCATTACTGCTCCCCTACTCATGGCCTCTGAAGGACTGGGCAGATACCATCAAGGATGCTTACTGAAACCAGTGGGATTCATTGAGCTAATGTCACTATATTTTGGATCATATCACGTTTTAGATCAAAGGACATCTGCCACAACAAGAAGGCTGTGGAAATGAGATGGAAATGCTGCAACTTTTTGTTTTCTTTAAGTCAACTTAAATATGGAACAGCATTCCAGACATCATAACATTTGTAAAGGGTTTCTGTAATAGGTATCTTGCAACCCTTGCAAGCACCTTCCTAAGCATTTCCTAGCTCTTATTAAAGCTAACCAGGGCAAGCTGTGATTTACCATCATGCCTCCATCTTGGATCAAGGCACCAATATGTAACCAGCTGAGAAATCACTGCTTAACAGCTCAGAATTCACACTCCCTACCTCAGGATGCACCACAGGGGAACATGATCTTTCCTGCAGTCTGTTATGAGCACAAGGAGAGAAACATAAAGAATCAAATACAAGCGCACTGAACTCTCGTGCTTAATGCAAGTACTATAGGTTTTCAGTGCTTCAAACTCACCACCAATATTGGTGAACAGTGTAGTGAACAGCAATATTGAATTTCCAGCTCTGCTATGTCAGGACAGATAAGAAATATAATACAATCTAGGGCACAAAAGTGTTACAATATTAGAGATGGGCAATGCAAGAATGTAGACTGAACTAGAAGGGTCTGTTGTCTATTTGCAGAGAACTTACAGATGCCAGATAATGTAGACTGTTTGCACATGTGATGTCCAAGCATGGTCATAACAACTGCCATTGCAGCCTGATTTGGAAATGTACAACAAAAGAGGATAAATCTTGACTAAATGAGATGAAGGAAACAGGGTAATTTGTTTTATGGGATCTCTCATAAAGCAAAGTTTCTAAAGGTAACCAAATGAAAAGCCTGTATCTGGGACATTGCTATCATTTGAGTAGAAATGTACAGCAAGTAAAACATTCCAGACCAAATTTCAGTGCTGGGAGAATGAGCTACAAGGGGTGACCTTTCTGTTTTTCAAGCCCTTGAGCTTTTCCACTTCCTGACAATGCACCACTGCATCTCAGGAGAGTATTCCAAGGCTTTAGAGAGACAGAATAATCCTCCTGGCTCCCAGAACTCATTCCCCCCGCAACATTGCAAAGTACAATTCCACCTCCAGGTTTCCTGACAGCAGCACAGGAGCTTTCTGCCTTTTCCTTCTCCATCCTCTCACATGTTATTGCTCCTTCAGTAGTGCTGACTCAACCGTTTTTGTGCTAAACTAATTTTGTTAATCTCTGGGTTACATAAACCCTCCCTCACGTACTCCCCCCCCCCCTTTTTTTTTTTTTTTTTTTTT
>NDXB01001365.1:138315-207712 GCA_002631895.1 Agapornis roseicollis
CCCTCCCGTTCCCCCCCTTTTTTTTTTTTGTTTTCAACTGTGAACTTCTCACTTATCTGATGAAACAGTAATTGAAGGGGGTAATAAACTATGGTGTACATGGAGGGGGATGACGATGGGATAGTGGTGACTGAGGACAGTAAAGAATGGGAACCTCCATCCTACTTTACCATCATGTTGCCACTGTGAAATTGTGTTTTCTCTTTGAAATGCATCCTTCTCTGAGTAAAACAGATGAGCAGAATATATTCATTTCAGTTTTGAGCAGCCTGAGTATGCAGATGGCATAAGGAGAAGTTGCAGGCACTTGCCTAGTGAAACACTGAGTGGTACTGAGGCAGCCCCTGAGCTGTTCAACACTGCAGATATTCCTGCTTGCTTTAGTGAGCTTGATCCAGCTACCTCAGCAACAAAGAAGATAATTAAAATAAAGGAGGTTTAAGTACAGTCGGTCTATTTTAGAACATACAGCTCTATTCCATCAAAATTCAGTGTGGTGAGAAGGTGGAGGCACAGCTGCTACGTTACAAGTGAATCCCAGGAACACTTCTGCTATTTAACAGAATATCTACTCTAGAGCATGACAGAAGTGAGTAAGGTGGGATAATTAACTGATATAGTACAATGCTATAAACTGAATCAGTCAGGGACAGACCTTTTGATGCACTATTTGCATTACATAAACCATGTATTTGTATTATGACAGACATGATGTTATGCAAGATGACTGGACAGGGTTATTGTATGATGATTCGGAGAAAACTCAGGAACAAGCTTGCTAACAAATGATCACTGATTAAAAAAGACAATCCTGGTCTTATAAGAAGAGAATAAGAAAATGGGTGGATACAGGTAGATGTGGGGTACAGAAGGAAGAAGGACCTCTAGTCAGCTGGGCAGGCTGCAGTCTTTGTGCACTGTGTACACTTAATCTTCTGTCATGTTCTTTTTACAACAAAAGGTAAACTGNTGCTAACAAATGATCACTGATTAAAAAAGACAATCCTGAGAATAAGAAAATGGGTGGATACAGGTAGATGTGGGGTACAGAAGGAAGAAGGACCTCTAGTCAGCTGGGCAGGCTGCAGTCTTTGTGCACTGTGTACACTTAATCTTCTGTCATGTTCTTTTTACAACAAAAGGTTGTAAACATGACACTTAAGGAGGAATAATAAAATATTCAGTAATGGGTATGCAAATATATCTAAATCAATCAGGTCAATTAGAGCTGCTCCATAAGATTTTGTTTAAAACTACAGAAATTGCTCTGCTTTTCCACTCTTGTACATGTAGTTGATCACCACTAAAGACGAGATATGAGTCTAGAGAGATCTTTGGTCTTTCCTGTTATGGTTACACTATTGCTTGCATGTTCTCAGAAATGCATAAATTAGGGACATTAAAATATTCCTTTCTCATACTAAAGATTAACTACAGCATCTTTTATACTGGTTTTTATCTATTACCTTTAAATTAGCCTGGAAGGAAAAGTATAAATTTTGTTGGCTGCTCTTATGCCTTTATTCCTTAAAGAAATCCCCAAGGCTTTTCCACATTCAGCATCCAAAATCATTCTTTGGCTGCAAAATTAGGGGAAAAAGAAGATAAATGTCCACATTTTCTAAATGAACTGCTGGAAAAGCCAATTATTAGGTTCATAACTGGTTATTGTGGATAATGAACTTAGTGAAATACTATCCAGTTAAAAGGAACTATTGTCAACTGGTATCTTGTGCAGACAGTGCTGGTATTTACAAGGTGGGAATACAGGTCCCATCTGAAGTGACAATTTCTGTTGTTGTTTTGTGTTTTACTGAGGCTCTAAATTAGAACCCCTCCTTTATCCTGCCACATTTGAAAATAAATCATTCCATATTACCCTTCCTGCAAACATCCTTCCTGTTTTGAAGTATTTCTCAGTTGTTTTCTGCTCTTGCACCATATTTGAATGCTTCCCTGTACTGGTTTTAATCTTTTCACCAAATGTTTTGTTTGGTGGGATGAATATTGTATAACCTAAAATCCCCTCACTGTTTACTTTCTTCTGTCTCTCATGTCCAGGCACTTCATTCTTTCCCCTACATGTGTTGATTTAGTACACAATCCAGAGATTACCGTATTCCAAATGTTACCATCTAAGTCATCCTTCTACTACTTACACAAAATTGTTCCATTCAGATAAATCTCCATATTGTGAACAACTAAACAAAATATAGTCTCTAATTAGCATTTTAGTTATGAAGTTACATTGCCCTTTGTAACACTGAGTTTTTCCCTTTCTTATGTGTTCAAGGCCAGGTTGGATGAAGCCTTGGGTGACATGGTTTAGTGTGAGGTGTCCCTGCTTATGGCAGGGGGGTTGGAACTGGATGATCTTAAGGTCCTTTCCAACCCAAACCATTCTATGATTCTATGATTATTTTGGTGACTGCAAGCTGAAGATTTTGGATGTTTCCCAAAATCTGGTATCTAAGATTTTAGCTGACCACTGATAAATCTCTCCATCTTTCAAAGAGATTTCTTTCTGATTTAAAAATGTAGACCTACTTGGTCTATTTTCTTACAGCTGTAAGGATAAACTTCGACAGGTTTGGAGTTGCGTAAGCTTTTATATTCTTTTGTTTCCTATTGATTCTGCTTGGATGCTCATTTCCTTCTGTTTTTTTCACACATGGAAAATTAACATTTGCTTCTACTGTTCATTCTTTTTATTATTATAGGAAAAAACAGTTCAATGCAGCTTTCCTCCCTGTTTTTAAACTACTTGTCATTACCACCTCTAGAAGCTTTTCTAGGCTGTTGGGGAGTTTTTATAGTACATAATTTTGGTTTTTAACCAAATTTGCTTTCATTTTTCAGATTCATTTTTCTCTTCCCTGTTGCTAAATTTATTGTCTCAGACTTCCACAATAAATCTCCATCTACTTTTCTTCAATTTATTTTATTTTCATTTAGCTGTTTACTCTTTCAACAAAGGCAACATGCTGTATTGTTGCTGCAGATGAGTTACATAATTCCAGTGTACTTGTTTAATCATGAAACAGCTTTCAGTCGATTTTCCTCCGCTCTCCTTTCAAACATTCATCAAAATAGCACCTTTTCCCAAAAAGTGGACTATGGTAATTATTGTCTGGAAAGGAACAAAAATATTCATCAGTTTGTGTCTGGAGGGTCACAATCCTTGCTCATACCAACAGTGCATTACATTCCTGAAAAAATGTTGGATTTTGAAATATTTTGTTAGGAAATTTTACCTGCCTTTTCCCTACTTATGGTGAATCTCCTTTTCCTCTTCTAACATAAATGCTTTTTCTTCCTCTTCTATTAGCACCAGAGCTGTTGAGATGTTGAGGAAAAGTTGTATTATGACCCAGAGCACAAAGTGAAAAATAAAGTACAAATATGGGGATAACATCTCCTTTGCTATTTGTTCTCGGGAGTGTGCCCAACATGATACAAGCTCAAGTTTGAGAACTTCTACTAGGGAATTCAGTGCACATTGGAAACAAGGGTTTTTCATAGTAATGCTGCTGTTATTTACTAATTTATGATGCCATTTGTTTCCACTCTGATATATATGATGCTAAAAGTTCAATAAGAATGAATTTTATGGATTTAGGAAGGTTGTTTTTCTTCTTTAAGTGTCTACTGCATAACCCTTACACTCCCAAATATTGCTTAGAATAAGAAGTTCCCTCTTAAATCCCTCTTTCAAGTTGCCATCCAAAATTTCAAGAGCATGCACAATCAATTCAACTATTCAGAACAGATAAGAGGCCAAATATAAACAACATGACTATGACAAAAATATTTGCTTGCTCATCTAAATCAGTATTTTGGCCACACACTCCCCTCATATTGTACAGCATCATTTCCAGTCAGCTTCAACAGAGAGCACAGAAACAGTGAACAAAACCAACTGAAGACAAAGCTGTCAAGCACAGGTTTATCAAATCATAGGGCCCCAAAGAAAATCAAAATAAATTAGGAAAAGATGGCACAGAAAGTAACATTTTATAGACAAAGAACAGCTAATGCTCTGTTGAAAGCCTGGTTGTATCAAGATATTTGAATGCAAGTATGGAGAAGTATTTCCTACTGTAATTTGTAATATGGAAAGATAATTATTCCTGATGATAATTTCTTTTATGTCAGGACTTTAAATTACTGATGGAATTATGCAAGTTCATTTCTCACATATTTCATTATTTGAATTCCTTTAGTTCATTTGTGTTATCAAGAAAGGCAAAAAAATGTACAGTGGTACAGAAGAAAAGGCATTTTTTGCAACTCTGATCAGAGTATCACCTAACGCCTTCATTGCCCAGATAATTTTCTGAAGTCATATGGACTAAAAAGGCAGCATAAAAAAAACCTTTCATAATCTAGGAAATGAGGTAAAAATCACACAGTGATGTAAGATTTGGTATTGAAGAGAAGTGTACAATTTGGTGCAATTAACAAAATAATGAATTATGAAACCTAATGCAAATCTTTCATAAAAGATGTAAAAAATATCTTCATGAAACTTAGGAAACCTTTTATCTGGCTGCTTAGTTTCTACAATAAGCAGAAACATTGCATGTGTACAGAAAATGGCTGCCGGATTGTGGTTGTTTCTTCTTTACTGAAATGGAATAACTATGAAAAAATTGACTACAATTGTCCAGTCTTACTGTTCTCTTTCAGCCTTTTTATCTTCTGCACTTGAGCTAAACATTGTGTGCATGCAATTCTCTACAATGGCTTCAGAAGTTTACAACCTTAATCTCTTGTATCTCACACGCTCATCTTACCTTCCACACATCCCCACCATGAACAAAGGGTGTTACCTTGCAAGGAGGGCATCCAAGTTCCAATAAGTTTGTCAGGATAGAACTGCAGAGGGTTTCTAACAGAACAAACTACTAACAGACCCAATGGCCTCTGCATACTAACCAAAAAACAAACGCCACCAAACAAGCGTGCGCATACAGCCTGATCTTACACATATTACAGGTCCCTATGCTTCTCTCTTTTATGTCTGTCCCACACTGAAGACAAAGACTACAAACCTACAAATCCCATAACAGCTGCAGAAGAAGAGGAGAGATGGATCCATGTCCCATTCCTGAAATAAAACTCAACATAAGACAAACACTATTCATATGAAGGAGATCTTCTCATGATCCCTACATTGACAAGTGCTTCCTGTGTTTTAAAACCAGCAAAGAAAATTACACAAATCTTCCCCCAAAACCTCTTCCACACTTATCTCCAAAGTTTTGGCTCCTTGTCTTGACTGACACATGAGATCAGCACCCTGGGATCCTTTACTGCCAGGAAAAGTCTTTATTCAACTAAACAAAAAGCACGTACACATGCATAGAAAACATATGACACACCATCTGCCAGCCATAAACTTGTGCAACCTTTACATGATCTTTCTTTTATGGTTTTTTTTTGTTTGATTTTTCATTTCACTCTTTTTGATAGAAGACATTGATATTATAAACTATATTCACGATCCATAATACAATACTGTTTAAACATTTCCTAGGAAGTTATGTATTTTCCTTGTGTATAAACAGTATTAAACGTCTGTGTTAGAACTAAGTGTTCTCTAGCACACTGCTGCTGTGCATTTCTACTCTGTGTGGGCAGATACTTAATGCAGGGTGATTCTGCCTCAGGTGAAATGCCTCACACTGATCGTGACCAAGTGGTAATGACAAATTCAAGCCATAGCAGTCTGTAATGTAATTCCTTAGTTCCTACTTCTAATAGCACTACCATGTTATAATATCAGCTACCATTAAATTTAGACTAGTTAGAAATGTTTCCTTTAATCCCTCAACCATGCTGCGTATGTTTCATGATGCCCTAAGAGAGATAAATATGAACAGCTCCTGCTAATTCAAGTGCAAGCTGCAGTGAAAATCCTTTGTGTGTCCCTGGGAAAACAATAAAACTTTCTGACAGCACCTTGCACCGTTTTCCTGTTATCACTGCTGTTCACAAGGCGCTGTATGTTTTCAGGGGAGATAGCTGCATCAGGACCTGGACTCCTGGAGGTGTTAGCAATGAGCTATGATGCCTTTTGCTTCTAAATTGCTTCTGCTGACTTAAAGTTTTATTATCATCTTTACAGTGGAGTTAACAGGCCCACCTCCAGCCCACCGTCATCACTTGCCTCTGTTTCTGCAGTGTCACAGAGACAGGTGAGTCAGTGAAACATCCCCATTTTAGGGCTCCTTTGCCTTGACAATTGCTCTGGCTGCCAAAATAGCATGAACTTGCACTCTGTTATTGCACCTTGCCACTGTGATGTGCACACTGTTTGCAGTAGATGAGCTGTCTTTTGGGCTTGGACGAGTCAGCTGTTCCCTCAGGGATTGGGTGACCTCCCTGTGCACTCATATAGTTTAGTTATGTGAACTGTAGATTGATGGCATAAATCTCACATGAATATTTAAAACCAGAATGAGGATGCTAATGTTCAGAATTGGTTAAACCCCATAAATTAGCAGTTGATAAAAGCTCACCATTGCAGAATAAAAAAGCCTCCCTGGTCACACCAATCTCCTTGTTCCTTCCTGATAAACAAACATCCCAGGATAACAGCCTAACAAAATATCCATGGAGGCAGCCAGCACAATCCCTGCTGAGAATGGCTTATTTCCCCAAAGAGTCAGTTAATGAATGATGTGATTTACCACATTTCTGGATATAAGTAACTGCTCTGCTGGTTTCTTGGGGCTGGCCAACACTTGAAAACCTGAACTCAGGTGAGCAAAGGGGTGAATTATTGCAGAGGGAAGGAGTGATACCATGCTCCTGGTGATGTTGAAGGCTAAGGGGGTGTCATCTCTGTTTCCTCTATCCCTCAGCCATACTACAGCTGAAAAGATTTACTTTTATCATGCAGTTACTGCTCCCAAAATTGATTTGATCATGGCATTGTGCCTCGCCAGAAAACTCAACCCACCCAGTGTTAATCCATAGAGAGGAAAAGTCTGTGAGATTTGAAAAAGCACCAGAAAAAGATGGCCTAGGTTCTTGATGAGAAAAACTCCTCTCAGAACAAGAATCAAACCAGTTCCTCTCCAAAATAATTCCTACACTTATGGGAGCCTCAGAAGAATGAAGTAATCATCAGGTGGGGCTGGTAAATGAGATGCAGCACTTCTGCACTATAGAGCAACAGGAATGAGAGTGAACTGAACAGGATCCAAGAAGCAGGGAGTGCAGTCATTAAACACTGCCATGAAACCCGATTTGAATCCTTACCCATTTGCTACCTTCTTTTCCTTATTATCTCTGATGTTTTCCAGTCTGCAAAAGGCAAAAAGTAAGTAGCACAGAGTTGTGGTGTTGTAGCCAGACTTGTGGCCCACAGCAGAAGAAAGTCCATGCTGGAAAGAAACAATGACTAATAACACTTGTGAGACATGTTGCGTCAACACGTGTGACAGATGCCAATTGGTAGGACTCCAGCTGAGCCTCAGACACAAATTCAAGACCAGAAAAATTCTGGAGGAGGGCCGAAGACAATAGCATCTTTTCAAAGAGCTCAGCCTGTGCTGTTTGCACCTGCTAAACTCATAGGAGTACATCTGCCCCCAGGCACGTGCCATGCGGATCATACACTCTGAACACAGGGCATAGGCTCAGTTGCTATGTAATTTCAACTAAATTCATCTCTTCCATAAAATAATGCTTATTTTAAGAGCTATTCATTTTTTAATGCGCCGCGGTTACAGCAACCTGTGACTCACCAAAGCCAGCCCATGCTGCTGCCTGCTGCCCTGGCTTTGCTCATCCTCCCTTCATTACTGGCAGCGTTCCTAGGCATGAGGTTGTGAGACCACAGGGGCTGTGAATGGCTCTACATCATTTGTTTATACAGTGCTAAGGCACATTTTGGCTCAACAGGCAATACAGCATTTAAACCATGCCATTATAGTGGTATGTATGTAAAGCACTTGGGAAATTGGTTGATATTGGAAAAGTATTACATTAAAAAGGAGCAAGTTCCACACAGAGGAGGTGTTGAGAATCAGGCACAAGGTCTGCTGTGTTCATATTTGGCTTAATTAAATTAGCTTTCAGTTGATCTTTGAGTTAGTACATTCAGAAACAAAACTAATGTCATTTGTTTATGTCAGGGGAAAAGACAGTCACATGCTGGGGCCACAGACCTCGGGCACAAACAGATGAGAGCTGGAATGGGTATTTCAGCTGGTGCATCCTCCTGCTGGAGCAGCACTGTTTTGAATGATTAGCTCTCAGTTTGATGTGTTCGGAAGGGATTCAGGTTTGTGTGGTGTTAGGAAGCCCTGTGGAAACAGATGTGGTCTGTTGGGATACAGCTTAACAGAAGAATCAATAGGCAGAGCAGGGGAAAGAAGTTAAACTATAAGACAGCTGGTGAAACACAAACATATGGTAAAGGACTGTGCCAAAGAAGGAAAAATGAAAGAAGTTGAAGCAGAGCTTTCTGGATAGCAGCCAGAGAGAACAGAGCAGAAGAGAGGTGAGGTAAGTCTGTGGGTGAGCACTGAGACTACATACACCAGATATACATACCCAGGGAATAGGTATGCAGAGTATATGGGATATAAGTTATAATGCCTTGGTCAGAAGGGCTCCCCATTAGCACCCACTGCAATGAATGCTTTTTCTCAGTGGACTGGGGAGAGTGGGAAGTGCTGGGCTCTGCTCCATCCATACTACAGTTGTATATAGTGCCAGAATCGAGAGGGTTGTAGAGCCAGAAATATACCCTCCATCTGAAGAAAAATCGTGAATTTTCAAAGCAAAATTACCTCCAATTGGAACTGAAGCTAAACTACTGAAAAAGCCAAGCCCTTTTCTTTTTCCTGTGTCAGGATTTATCCTGCAACTGCTGAAGCCACTCGAATTGGATGGTCTGCAGGAACATACTACTCTGAGCAGAGAGAGATAGTATGGGAATGGGGGAACTGGGAGCTGTAAATTCTGACTCCCACATGTAGAAGCAATATCCTAATTTCCAGTTGCCATATAAAGTTTTCCAAAAGCTAATTCTGCACAATTGACATTTTCTAATAAACCCTACTCCACTGAAAAGTTATCAACCAGTTTCTTCTTTCTCATTAGAAATTATAATAAAAAGGCAAAACAGAACACTCTTACAGGACTGTGGGGAATACAAATAAATTAAGAGAGATGGAGAATTTGAACTAGTTAGATAAGAAGACAGAGACAATAAACAGAAGCAATACATCAAGGAAGATATCTGAAAGCACAGAACAAGATTGCTTATTTACACAGAAAATTTTAAAGGATCACTAGAGAGAAGCCAGTTCTGGCTTAGACTTTAGTATACAACAGAGGTTGTGATTTGAAATCAAGCAGTAGAATTATGCATGGATAAAGCACTTTGCATAGACGTTTGGGTTGGTTTGTTACCAATGGGTTTAAGTGACTAAATGTGAGTCTCAATACAAGGAAAATAAAATAGAATATTTTAGAAGTAATGAAAGGAATTGTAAAATGGAACCTGAACAGAATTAAAATAAACAAGATGCAGCAGAACAGGCCACAGAACAAGCAAATGAATTTAATGTTGGAAGAAAGCTTGGAATACCCAGGGTGCAGTTATACCTGAGCAAGTCTTCTAAAGTTCACTGCAGTTCTCTGATGTGCAGTTCTCTCTGGGCTGTGCTCAGAACTGGACCAAAGATATTTCAGATCAGTGCAGTCTAATCCTTGGCATTTCTGCCATTTTCCTTGCATTCCATCCTCAATTAAATAGAGGACAATCAAGTCTAATTTAAAAATTAACAGCAGTTTATCTCATGGATGAGCATAGAAAAGCCGTAATATTTATAAAAGGTCCATTAAAGAACTCAGATGATTTATTCCCGAAGGCAAAGTCCTCCAGATTTAAATAAGAAATGTTGGCTTAACCCAATACAATAAGTACTATTCTAAAGACATACTATAAATCCATCCACAAAATCAATATAAAATCAGGATACAATATAATGGAGAAGGAAATGAAAACTGGAGAAGAAAGAGGAAGGAAATGAAAACTGGAGAAGAAAGAGGAAGAAAATGAAGACAAGACCAGCCACACAGCATCTAGAAGCAAAGTACTTATAACATGCGATATGGATCTCATCTTGATAAGCAGTAATAAACTCCTTTTCAAAGTAATCTGCAAGCTAACACTGTCAGACAAAATAAAGTTTATATACAGAATGTCCATTCGAGTATGTGCTGACATTTGAATTGTTTTATAAAGTTATGAAACCAAAGCTGTTAGAAACATTCACTTAGAAGCAAGGAAACATCCGCTGTAACATCCACAAACCAGACATTAGCAGATGTTGGTAAAAGCATGAGAAACAGGCAGTGAATTAGTCAGCTTCTGGTCAATAAAAGAAAATGATTGTTCTGTTCACTTTGGCTAAAAGGAATCACACTGGGAAAATTAATTGGATTTTGTAAAGCACGATGGTTTGAAAAAGATCAAAGTGTTCTTTAGAATAAAGTTATTTTTTAGGTCGCGCTTTTGTGATTGCTTCTTAAATGTGAAGCACTCTAAGAAGCAATTGTTTTAAAAGAACGATAGGTCAGTGATTGAACAGAAACTTGAAAATAGCAAAACCACATTAGTGACCGAGGGAGATGTAAAGAAAAGAGACCAAAAGAAATGGTTGTGAGATAAAAATAACTATAGAAAGCAGCTTTTTGTCCAAGCCTGGTTTTTGTTGTGTTTCTTCTTTTTTTTTTTTTGTTGATAAATACTGATTTAAATCTCAGGTTCAGAACTGGAACTGTAGACAATGCAATTGTTCTGTTATTAGGAAAAGACGACAGATAATGAAAGATAATAGCCAGACCAATTTGAACCACTGCCACAAAGACGACTTGTGCAAGTCCATGTGTATAGGAGAAGGTTCTATAGCTATACATACCCTAGATACTGGGCCAGGGACTATATTCTGGCTTTTAGACCAGTGGATGAATGTCTGTAAAGTTAAACTAGTTTGGCTGTGCTTAAAATGCTGAATGGCAATGCCATGTGGTTTGAGCTAATGCCTAAACCATGAAAAACATCTGTTTGCAAAGGTATCTCTTTCTCCAAGCCAAAAACTGTACCAGGAACCATGAGTACCAGGAACAATCAGTTCCAAAGCAAGCAGTTTAAGACTTGGTATACCCTATGTACATTGTTAGCATAGATGTAGTTAGGACTCCAGTCATACAGAATACCATCTATGCAGTGTTAACACCAAAAAACATTTAAAATTTACCTGGATATGCTGAAAACTGCCATAGAGCAAATGTGTTTTTATTGCTTAAGGAAAATAAAGAGCTGACTTTTCATTAGAGGCCTCACTCAGATTTACAATCATGTCTTACTTCAGAATGGTAAGAGTGCTGTGCTTGCCACAACTGCATTGAAGTAGTCAAAGTGTTATGGCAACCAAGTACTGGAGCTCCTGCCCATGGTCATGCAGAACTCAGTCTTGCAAGGATCTGAGAGCCTGTTGGCACACGGGCTTGCAGCATGAGGACTTAGATTCTTGACTTGACTTAAACTCATGGCTGTTCCTCTCTAGGAAATTCCTCTGGCCATCAATGGGTCAGAATGTAGTTCTGGATAGGGGGTCAAGAAGCAGCCGTTGATATAATTAAGCTCAGATCTGCAGCTAACAAAAGCCATTCCTTGTATACTGTCTTCTCTATGAGGAACACTAATTAGAACAAAAAACCTACTCTTTTCTGGAGTGTAAAAACAGTGAAAAACGGTCCTCATTTATTGCTAATTATATTAACTGACAAAATGACACACGCTGTCTTACTCTGTCTCTACTTTGTTGTAATTAATGCTGGTGTCAAAACAGCTTGCTTTTTCTTCTGTCATGTGTGTTTGAAAATTCACACAAGCATAAGCATATTATTCAGTCACATGAATACACATACACTCTTATTGGAAGTTCTGCAAGAGGAATGAAGACCATGACTGCAGATTCCATTCACTGTCTTACAAACTCCTTGCAGAAAAGACAGAAAAAAGTGTATTTTTAAATTCAGCTAACAAATTCCTCTAAGCTCCTCTCTAAAGCTTGATGTGATCAGATTCACAAGGCTATTCAGAGACACAGACTATGGATGGCTTTGCAAAGGCAGACCACTGTCAAAGTCCTCCAATATGGGCTGAAATACATTGGTCATGCTTGTGCAGAAGTCAAAATGACAGCAACAATGATGGCCAAAAGATTCAAACATACTGTTGTGAAATTGAATGATCTAATGACAAAGTAAGGAACTGCATTCTTTAACAAAAGATTTCTCATAAGGCCTAAAGGATTCAGTGTTTACAATGTAGATCTGTAACCATTTTTCAGAGATGGTCCTTTATTCTTCCTACTTAGCTTTAGCAGCACAAAGCGAGGAGCATGCTGGAGATAAGACAAACAGTGGGGTTGCTTTTTTTTTGCACTAACCACTGCAATAAAATAATTAAATCACAGCAATCAAATCTGGTTCAGAGAAACTTATTCAGAAATATGAGTAATATTAAGAAAATCCATACTTTGGTTGACACATAATGCCCATAATTCTGGATGAAGTTGCACAATTTCCCAGCATGTCAGATTGAATTATGTCTTTTCAGCAGCACTTTTCAGTTGTCAAAACAAACTGCGAAAGAAGCTTTCCTTTTCCTAAGCTTCTAAATCGATTTCTCTGGAGTCCCTGAAAATTTCTGTCCATCTCTTCCATGTTTCATTTCAGTTAAATACCTCAGCTAGTCAGACTGAAATCTGAAGGGCAAAATATATAAGACTATAACCTGAAACAGGCTCAAGCTGAAAGCCTTTGTGCTTTGGAACAGTAAACCCAACAAAGGAAAATGAGCATGCTGAGGTATCGAGACTAAAATAATTTACTTCATTATTTTCAAACAAAACTTCAATGTAATAATTTTATCTCTATATTTTCCTTGTTCTTGTATTAATGAACATATATCTTTTTATTTGCTTTTTGTTACCATCCTATTGTTAGAAACTGCATTTTAATTACTTGGACAAATTAACTGATACATAGTACAAATAATAGATAAAGTGATTTTCTACACAGCTTTTGTATAAATAATTTGAGATATGGGAAGTAAGTTTTATATTTTCCTGTCAGGCTCCTGTTCATTGCTAAAGCCATAGGATTAATATGATAAGAAAAAAATACCACTTTTGAACTTCATATTGATAATTGTGATAATGAAAAATTCACAATCAAGAAAGAAATAAATGTGAATGCATATAACATGCTTTGAAGAATTTTAGATTATTTAATAGGAAAAGCTAGATTAAATTTCACTTATTAAAAAGCCTAAACAATAATTTCATGTTATGTATTAATATTGCTTATTTATTTATTGAAACTTTATATTAACATTTTAAAGAACCTTCCTCTGACCAAAAGCATGACAAGCCATCAATTGCAACATCACCATCAAGAGATCCTTGCAGTCTTATGGCACATCCCCAAACTGCAGCTTGCAGAAGTGATCTGTACATCAGCTCTCAACAATGAAGAGATGTAAGGTTGGAGTTAATGCCAACAATGACACTGGAAGGACGTTGTGTTAGGTTAAAGTAACTCATGTTCATATTTGTTGACTCGTTTTCAATTTGTTCCCTTCACTGTTGTTATGAAACTCAAATACGAGCCATGGCTGTGTAATGCTGCAATGAAAACCTTTGAAATTTAGATACAAAAGATCCAATGTTTTCATAGCATAAAAAGAAATTGGATCAAAGAGTTTACAGGAAAAAAGACAGTAAAAAGCAGACAGAGAGACAAGGGATCAGAACTGGGAAAGAGCTATGTGCATGTGTGTGTGTGCCCACATGTCTCACATTTAGTCACATAACCCTTCTTGTGTGCCCACAGGCACTGTGAAGGACTGTCACTGACCTGGAGAAGTTAACTTGGCAATAGTCTTAATACATACTTTCACCATGTCACATTTTGGCACATTTGTCACTGTGTGACATTCCTGCAGCTTGAAATCCTCTGCTGCCCTATGGCCTCCACAGAAGCAATTGCATCTTTCTGGATCATTGCATAAGAATAGAAACAGAATGTGGGTGCTCAGCCTGACCTCCCCTATACACACCTCTCCCTGGTGTACCAGACCTCTACCCCAGCAACAATTAGGCAGTCCTCTGGATGCTTCATGTAGCATTTGAAAGGTCTCTCTACATCTACCTGGCCCGTGCCATTGGGTGTCTGGCATCAACCTATCACACATACAGACAGGTCCCCCATACTTTCCTTCCCAAGGATTCCCTAGCAATTAGAAGGAACAATTTGGGAATATCCTTACACTATTTTCAATGCTCTTCTTCAAAACCTTATCCCTTAACCGTGCTACCTGTAGGAAAAGCTGATGTAGTTGGGCTCCCACCCTGCCATGTTGGCCAATATAACCTCACTTCTACCTTTGACTACTTGGCTATCTTTATCTATTTAGTGCTTTTTGTTAGCTGTCAGAGACACCTGTAATCTTTATACCCTGTGTTTTCACAATGCCTTACTGATGTCCGTAAGCAGCCTTCTAGGGACTATAGCAGTACAAATACTGCAGTGCTATATTCAGTAAAATACTGCCCCACTAATGTGAGCTACACAAGCCCCAGCAACCTTTAGTACAGACATGAAGAAGCAAATTTCCCCAGTCAGTAAGAATACAAAGAATACTCTAGAAATTTATCTCACTATTTAATATCTAAATTTCTTACACAAAAAGCAATTGAGGACTTCTTGAATAGCATTATATAATTCCCAGACAACAGCTGCATTAAGATAAAGTTACAATTGAACATACATATCAATAATTTAAGGTAAAATACATTACAGGGTTATATATTTAGCCCCAAGCAAGATTCACAAACCTAGGAAGTTTACAAATCTGGTTATAGTGAAAAGAAAAGCAAGGGTGTTTAAGAACTGTAAATGTAAAATCAGCTACCTCAGAACAGTGAAATATGAAGGCCACTGTGAAAAAGGAGGCAGCATGCCTTTGGCATCAGACCTATTGAAAACATTGCTTCTGTTTTCTAAAGAGGAAAATTCTTCATGGAATTATGGAAGGAAAATATTATATGGCAACCTCTATTGAAGAAGGCACTCAAAGAATCTTACTTCAAGTACTGAATAATTTAGGAGGTCTGTTAATTAAACTTGTTTATAAATATGTTTATTTCTGAACGCTTAAAATAATGTTTATAAAGTAAGTTATGTCACTTTGAATAATAAATTGCAGACTTGATATACAAATGAAGTGAAATCCCAGCTTTTGACATTAAAACTCAATTCATTATAAAACCATTAGTTGTGTTTCCATACGTTGTTCATTTTTGCCTGAAAAACACATGGACTATATTGTTGTGTAAGCTAAAAGGAACCCAAGTCACATCAAATAAAAAGACTTAGAGGTCCTATATCTTCCTGAATTTATAGATGGATTTTCTTAAATTTACACAATTAACTGGATGCATGGACACAATGAAAACCCTTAAAATAATTAATTATTCTTATACTTAATGCAGGATTCCTGCCCAAAAAATACATTGCTAATCATGGCGCTCACAACCATTACTTATGCCCAAACACAAAAGCAGCTCATTCACGGCAGTGCATACTAAAGTTTGAATAACAGCCTGATTGCCCAGCAGATCTCCAAATACTTTACAAATGAAAATGGACTGATATGACAATCGTTGGACATGCACAGCTTCTGCTGAAGTTGCAAAATGTATCTCAGGATTAAGCCATAGTCAAAGAGCCTGTTTTTGCACATTACCCACTAAAACTCCCCCTGGCCTCAAGACTTGGTAAACTCAGCAGGGATGCTTTGGTGAATAAGAAGTGCTGAACAGGGCTCTCATGCAATTTCACAACGTTCTTATTATCATGCTCCATCACCCCTTGCTACGACACACCTCGTTTTACAAACACCATATAAAGGACCAAATACCATAACAGTAGAAGAACCTAGAGCAAAAAGGCAAATAAACTCCCAAACTTAATAAGCAATGCAAATGTAAGTGGTAGAGTTAAGAAGAACCCACGATGCCTGGTTGTCAATCTTATGCTTTAACCTCGAGGTCAAGAAGCCCTCTTCTGCTGTCATTGCCACAACAGACCATGAACTGAGAGTGAAAATCTGTGGGGAAACAAGGAAAATATGAGAAAGCACCTCTTTGGCCTTGGAAAAAAAACCTCACAGAACTCTTCTTTTTGATAATCACACTGCAAGACCAGGGACCTCTGTCTTATACAAAAAGCCAGTTCAAGACTCCTTTGAAGTACAGGAAAAAATGATCTTTTCTGCCCCAAGGATGAAAGGCCAGGCCTCTTCTGTAATTAAAAGGAGAGGGACAGAGAGAAGGGGCAGAGGTGGGATGGAGAGGAAAGGGAGAGCCTCAGAGAGCCAGGCTCACCCTTCCTACCAGTAAATTGAGGGACGCTGATCCATCCTGAAAAGCTGGAGGCAGCTGCCTGCATGGCTTTCCAAGGCTCTGGCACAGGCAAAACAGGCAAAGGGGTCTTGCAACCCTTTCCTTCTGCAGCCCTAGCCCACTGCCTGCTCTTTCTATGCTTTAATCTTGTTTGCATGGCCCAGGGTAAAATTTGTCATTTGTGTCAGTGTTTCACTAGGGCTAACTTGACAAGTGGCTATGTTATTAGTTTCCCTGGACATAGGAACAGAATATTGAACACTGCATTGTTTCCTCTGCAGAATTTAAAATTTAGACCATTAAACAATCTAAATCCTATTTTCTTTCTGAATAAATTTACCTACTTTTTTATTTTTTAACATCATCCACCACTCCCTTGGTGCTAGCCATTAATTATTTGGAAGTTTTGTAGCTTCCTTTGAGCTCATGGTTGGTTTTCAAGCCGTTATATTTTTAATTGCACAGATCAAATTTTAATACATTGCCTACTGCAACCATAAATCAATGTGTTAGGAAGCAGACTGCTCAGTAATTGCCATTTCATTTACTATACTGATGCAAGCAATTTCAATACGATTGAATTTTCAAATTTAGAAACAATGTAAAGAGACTTAGGAGAGAATGCAGAGTAAGTGTAAACAGCAATCAGCAGACGTTGTTTTCACTTGCATTAGAATTAGTGTTTAAAGAAAAAGTAGAAGGACCACTTTATGAACCACTCATAACACAATGGCTGCTGTTAAGGACTCAGTATCAAGTGTTCATCTCACCTTATTGTTTTCCAGATCTGGAAGTGCCTAAGGAAACAATACACCCTCCCTTGAATGTGGTAAGAGGAGCTGAGAAACATGGGGAACTATTTTTCAGTCACACTTGGCTAAGCCAGAATTATATTGAGAGATTTCGAAGGCAAAATCTCTTCTACGTAGAAGACCAGAGATCCCTGGTAGACTGTCACAGGGAATGTACTTAAGTGACAATGCAATACTCTAACTTCTTCACAGAAGTTAAAACTTTATTGCAAGAGCCAGAGCAACTAATCCAGTGGTAAATACTGACTTTCCTGATAGATGTTTTTTATCAGTCTCTTGCTGTAAGTCTTAGCAGACAGCACAGTTTCATAGCTGGGCATTTATTCACACACAAGAGAAGTATCAACCATTCTTCTATTGGAGCCTAGATTTGGACAGCCCAAAGCATCCTTCTGCCCAGCCTTTCCCACTGAGTGTCTTGGCATCTTCATAGAGATAATATTAAATGTAATAATAATACTTGGTGAATTGGTAGGCACATTAGCAGGCACATTGGCTTTAAGCCATCCAAATCTGGGCTTTAGCATAACATCTTAGTGCAGTGAATGTTATATGACTTTCAGGGCAGAAAGGCACTACCAGCAGTTTTCACTCTGAGAAGGACTTAGTAACATCAACAAAGCCGCTACCTTTACTTCCTCTTATTTACATGGAAGGGAGAATAAATACATATAAATAAATACAGCAATTGTTTACCTTTAAATTATACTTTAATTTAGGTCAAGCCTAATACTTGCAACACTGTTTACCTTCTCAGCACCCTCAGGTTTCCCATGCCTCTCTAAGACACCTAAGGACTTATATTGAAACATCACAGAAAGATCTCTCAGCAGGAGCACATCCAGAAATTAAATGCAATGTAAAGAGCATAAACTGAACATTTTCATGATGGCAGTAATCTGTACCCTTTTTTCAGAAAAGAAAATTTACCAGAACTGATGTCTCTCCTTTACTCCTCCTAAAATGGTTATAATTTTGGCCCTTAACTAAAAATATTCTCATTTGGATAGCAGTTCTGTTGTGCTCCTACACTTTTACTCTACTCTTAAGGCCAAGAAATATTGCATCTTACGAGCTCCTTCCTGTCTAGGGTTTATCCTGGGAAAAGTGACCAGTCAGAGGAGCTGAAAGTGTGGAGATGTGGCAACCAACATGTATAAATCAAGAGATACCACAAAAGCACTTTCAAATGGAAATAAGTTGGTCTTTTTCTGAATTTCTGCAATTCTGAAGCGAGATGTTTCATTTGGCAGATGAAAATTTCCATGGAAACCAGCTGGATTTGTGAAAAAATCAATTTAGTAAAATGCCAAAAATTTCCATGATGGAAGGATTTAAACAGAAAACAGATGACCATGCTTGTAATTGCTTTGAAAGCAGCTTGGAGGTGGAGCCCAGGCTCCAGCCCAGGCTGCCCCTATCCACATGTTGAACCACAGCTGCTTTAGCCCAGAACCCATGATGCTTCTTTCATTCCCAGTACTTTAAACTCGTCTCATATAATCACTTATAAGACATAATTGATGTAATTTACTCTATTTTAATTAAAATGAAATATTTATGGGAAATGCACAAACAAGACAGAACAAAACAGTTGCTGTGCTCAAGATACTCATTTTTCTTTAGAGGACTTCTTTTCATCATGCTGCAGAAGCATGTCCTCTATTTGGGTTATTTTATGACAATGTTAAATGTATAAAGTTCATGAGTAATTACATTAATTTATAAAGCCTTTATTCCAATGCAGATTGACTCCTGACATTAAAAATTACAGTTTCTGTACAATAATTAGCACTTATATTGTTCTTTATACTTTCAAAACACAATTACACCTTTCTGGTGTATTAAGGGTGCATTAAGTGTGGCTACGTTGGTTAACAAAATAATCAGAAGAGAGCTATGCACAGCCAAGGATTCAGTACCCACTGAGTGTTGTAACCTCCAATAATCTCTTTCCCTATACCATCACATGCTTTTGACTTTTTAACCACACACTGCATTTACATTTCCCCTGAATCCAACCCAACAAAGATAAGAATGTGAACTTCTTCTGGTAGTAAATACTGAGATACCTTTATAAACAGCTAGGAAGGATTACTGGCAACCCAGCATAAAGAAGATACCTACCTTAAGAGTTAGTTGTCTTCCTTTATAAAGGGTCTAAATTTCTAAGGTAGATGCACATTTCAGAGCATCTAGCAGAGATGCAGGCATTTAATTGCAGGGAAAAGTAATGCAGCTATGTTATTCTTGGGACACAAGCTAGGCTACCTGTGTGTTACCTTCCAAGTCATGTAGGCAAATCCCCTTTATTCAGACTTAGCCTTGATAATTTGCATCAGAGGAATGGTTAGGTGGTTGGGGTCTCCACACAAAATTCTACACAAATATACACATATACTCATGTGCAACATAACAGAGGTTTTAAAGAGCAATGCTGAAAAGTATGGACTCACACACAAACCCCTTACAACTACCACTGAAGTCCCCAGCTGTACAGCAAAACTTCAGCACTCATTTCACAAACAAAATCACAGAAAAGACAAAGTATCAGGTCCTTGAACCTCTTTCTTTCGTCCCCCTTTCACACTCAGTGCCTGTCTCTCTGTCAGGAGAAAGCCAGAAAAATCTCCACTGAGGGCTATAATATAATACCATACAATTTGTGTTTGTGTTGGTATGCAGACTAGTGCAAAAGCAAAGTAAGAAAATCAGTTCTGGGCAATCAGTCTCAGCCATCCCCTCTATATGTCAATGCGGGATACAAGGGGGAAGGAAGACACAGGCACTGCAAATGCATGAGGACTCTGTCATGCAATATACATACACATGGAAACTTGTTGACAAGACTGACAGAGAAAGGTTCTAGCAAGGTTTACAAAGTTCTGGTGGGGATAGAGCCCACTATCCACAAGGGAAGACAAGCTTTGTTCTACATCATGTAGTTTATCACCATGTGAAGATATCCTGAAATGATGAGCAGCAAGATTTGCAAAAGCATCTGATGAGTCTGACATCAGTTTTGATGACACAATGTAGACAAACATCAGGATCTGGATTTACTGGGGAGGGAAATCTCAAACAAAAAAACAGCAACAAAATCCCTACTCTGAACCTCTCCAAGAAAAATTCTTGTCTAGGAGTCATATGCGTTAAACTGAAGCTAAAGTAATCTGACTGACTTAACACATCTGTTACACATTTCTTTGTTGATTTAGGCACCAAACAGCACTAAAGTGATAATTAAACTCCACATTTGCAAATGTTGTGTAAAGCTTGTAAAGCCTGAATTTTCTGCATAATTCTGACCTATTCAGTGTATACCATTTAAAAGCAAATATGCAGTGCGTTAAGTGCTAAAACCAGTACTTCTTACTTGGGTTAGTCTCACATGTTTCCCTTGCAAACTGCAAGGGGAATGAGAAAGTCACAAGAAAGTACTTGAAGATGTTTAATAACAAACTTTGCAGAACAGGTGATTAATGCCAGATTTCTAAGTCAATGTTTAACTATAAAATATGATTAAGCTGAACTTTAAGAGAAGCGATCGTTCACATAATCAAGCAGAGCAGCAAATCAGGATATTTCTATTTTGGCGTTTAATTCTGAGCACCTGGCTTAGAAAACATTAACCATAATATCCCTGAAATCATCTCCAACCCTGAAACCAGAGGGAAAATTTACTTATGTTCCACAGATTCCCGAGCTTGTAAAAGAAGATGGATTCTCATGTTAAAATATATAGAAATTTTTACTTTTTAGATGAACATTATATCTTTAAAGGCTTCTTCACACTGAACTATGGTTAATATTTGATTTTTTAAAGTCCATTTACTTCAGCTTTCATTTAAATTTCTAATGTAGCCATCATGCAGGTGAGAGAGGGTGAAATCAAAGATATGTATCTTCAGTGCATTCATCTGTCATGTAAAAGGTTTTCTTACTCAACATTAGTATTAAGGGGGGTGGGGTGGGGTGATGGTGGTGGTGTTGAAGCTGACATGATATATGACATTCTTTCAATGGTTCTGAGGTTAATTAAGTATTTCCAATGAGTCTGTAGTGAGGCACTGAGATTGACAATGAAGTCTAAAACTGATTCTTATTTCTCTTGCAAACTGACAGGTTAACAGCCATGAAAAATGATGTAAGAAAGAATGATGTTGATCAAGATCATGGAAAAGGGGAATTTATTGTAGAAGTAGCTCAGTAGTAAAGATTTGCAGAGGCAATGAATTGACTTGCTGAAAATCTCAGGCACAGCTTAGTGTGTGATATGATACTGTACAACTTCGTAGCACACACTTACAGTCAAAGAATGTCTGGCATATGACAACTGTGAAGAAATCTATTGCAGGCATCCCATGCAGCTCTTAAAATCTGTCCATGTGGATCCCAAATTCCAGTTTCCAATGGTTCCGTGTGTACGTACATGCATAAAAGTCTATACTATTTCTGGTATACTCAAAGTCTATGCCATTTCTGTTCTTCATAATAATGACATGGTCACCTATGCATTAAGTGATCCCTAAATCAGTATTTCTACTTTCACTAAATATCCCCTATGTTGTCTCTCTCAGCAAGCAGAGATCAGAGTTAGGAAGGCACGTAGGGAACTGTAACTATTCACGCTTGGAGGTGAAATCCTTCAGGAAGTTGTGCATGCAAGTGAAGTGCTCAGGAACACCTGGGTGTAGATCTTCCCTTTACCTTTTTGTCCTTCTCTATTTCAATAGTGCATGTTTCATTTTTTATTTCTCACACTCTGCCATCATTCTCACCCATTGGTAATAAATTCAAATTGAGCAACTTTCCTAAAATTCAAGATATAAGTAAATAATCATCTTTAAATCTCCTATTTTGCCTTGAAATTCTTAATTTAGTTAATTTTCTACTGAATCACAACTGTTGTCTTTTTTCCTAACATTGCTCCCTCCATGAAAATATTGAGTGTACTAACTTGCTTCAAGAATTATTTCTGAGAGAAATTGTTGTCTAGAGACCAACCCAAAGGCATAGTGGTCAAAGAATTTAGTTGTGGCTTCATTAGCAGTTCACCTGGTGAGCTGGGAAAAGCAACTTCATCTGCCTGCATAGCATTTTACAAGCAGCTACTTTCCAGGGACACCAGAAGAGGTTAATTCATCCAGCCTTAGCTTTGTCCATCTAGCCTAAGTTAGTCATGGAAGTTGCCCCTATAGCTAGTAAGGAGAGACTCAGCTCACCCTCAGAGGCTGAATGGGCTCAGAGGGGATTGCAGCTCTCCATTGAGAGACCCATGGCAACCAGCATAGCCAATGGCCTCATTTAATTAAAGAAATACATTACTTTTTAGTCTGTATTTGTCTAACTCTGTAATGTAATTAAAAGAAAACCCCTGTATGTGTCAAAACCTATAAATGCTCAAACTACGAAATATGAAAGACTATCCCTATTACTTGCATTGACCTCACTGTGCAC
Source organism: Agapornis roseicollis (assembly GCA_002631895.1). Lineage (NCBI taxonomy): Eukaryota > Metazoa > Chordata > Aves > Psittaciformes > Psittacidae > Agapornis > Agapornis roseicollis. The sequence goes on from NDXB01001365.1 coordinate 161,090, forward strand.
TTTGTGCTGACAGCAGCTATAGCACTGGGCCAAGAAAATCCCCAATATGGCATCATCCCCTGTGATATTTAGCAATGCTACCATAGCAGCTGTCACTTTATGTCAGGCTTGCTATCCTCCCTCAGCATGAGATCTCAAGCAGGCTATACAATCCCCACATCCTTTGGGAAATCTTCATCCCTTCATATAATGGACCTTGATCTATAGTTGTTCTTTTGCCCTTTGTTCTCTAGTATTTTAGTATTCACATTCTCTGAGGCCATGAGCTGAACACACAAAGATTGTACAGAACCTGAATTTTAGCATTAGTTTAAGCACACAAGTATCAGAGATATTGACCGTATTGCAAAATTTCATCCAATTTATGGGCTGTTTTGTATTATCAGTCATGTCTTTACATGAAGTAATTCACTTAAAGGCAGAGAAGGTTTCTAGTGAGCTTCTGAGCTCTGTTAAAATAAATCATGTTAAACTGTTCAGGTAAAAAATACTTTTGTGGAGAGTTTAGTATCTTTAATAGCCCATTCACCCAGGACCAGTTTCAAATTAACGTAATGGCCTCTAAAGGAGGTTGTGTAAGTTACAATGAAGACTTGGAAAAGCAGTAGAAATGAAATAGGTCAGACTTATACTATCCTTATTACTGTAAGCAAAGAAGGAAAAGAAGATGACACTGAAGGCAGCAACAAAAAATCCCAAATTCTACCTCTTCAAAGTGCAAAAGTTCATAAGAAAGAAAAGAGAACACCTTTTAAGGTGAATAGATTGAAATAAATATGAACTTCTGGAGTCACATGGTGTATGAAATTATGTCATTGTGGAAGAATCAGATAGAAACTAAAGAGTAAAATTTATTGATTAGAAATTAAGTAAGGAAATAAATACAAAATGCCTTCAGCATGGAATGCATTCTTTTCCCCCAGATGGAAAACACAATTGGAAACTGAAAAAAGAAAGAGAGTGATAGAAGAAAGAAATACTCAAATGGCTTCAGAACTATTTTCAAGGTTTTCCCTTATCTGGTTCTAAAGAGAATCCTGGGCTCCCCTCTGTTAACTCAGCAGCACACTCCCAGCTGCAGTTCCCATTCCTTCCACTATGGTGAGACAAGTATGTGGCTGGGAATGTTCCCTTATTGCCAGAGATGTAAACCAAGGGTATTAGTTAAAAAGAGAAACTCTTCGTGTAGTATCACTGTAGTTCCAAAACTGTTATTCCTGTTACTGACAAGAAACTACTACAAGGCCAGCACACAGATCCAGACATGTCTTTTATGTTCTTGTAAGGTTTTGTTTTCTGAAAGAGCTGTCACTGAAGGGCAAAACCACAGGTGAAGCAGGTTTCAATGTAGTGAACTTTAAAACAGGGAAGAAAAGTGGGAAGAATTTGTAGCCCATAGTTCACAGTTAAATCAGCAGCTGCAAATATGACAGCAGTTGCAAAAAGAAAACCTCTTTATTAGTTTTCCCAATGAGACTTGATTATCCTAACAAAAGAGTAAGAAGAGGAAATTACTGAATTTTAATTAATAAATTGCCAAAGAAAAGCAATTAATAATCTTGAGCCTGAGGATTTAACAGATTTTTTCTGTGTATATGTAAATATAATTAAGCAGAGAAGGCTGTACATGGAAACCAAAAACTAAATACTATAATGAAAGCTTTAAGAAAGAAATACAGACACTCCCCTCCCCCCATAACTTCATGTTATCACATTTAAAATGCGAACAAGAAAAGACAGGTTTTAGAAGGAAACCATGTTTTCCCTTCACAATTTCCTACAGTTGACATTGACAACTTTATGGAAAAATATACTGTTTAAGCAATTTTAAAGCCTAGTGATAGAAACAAGAGTGGAATATGACTGATTCACAAAATAAGCACTTAAACAGAAGCATTTGTGAAAATGGGAATTGAGAAAGCACAGAAGTCTGTAAGGAAACAGCCAGTACAATCCAGCAGACTGGGATGACCACATTAAACACAAACGAATCTGCACAACACCGTGAAGGAAATGTATCAAATAACTTGTTTCATGCATAGTGAATGCTGCCTAGTTTAGACAAAGCAAAACACCATCACAAATCTGCTTTTTATAAAATATTCAATGTTGGACGAGTTGCACTGTGTAACTCTACTGGGAATGTGATCTTTAAACTTAGCTGAGGGATTAACATATAACCTTTTGTATCTTAGGAGAATCCTACAAAGACTTGGCTTTAAAAGAACATTTGTAATCCCTGGTGCTCCTTCAGCTGTGGCATCTGAAAAGCCCCAGAAATATCTGTCCGTGCTGTCCATGTACAGAGGCAGAGTCTTTCTTAGATACTAAAGTTACTCTGCAGTAGAGTGGAAGCTGTGGTGAGGACAACTGAGGCAAACAGAAAAGAAATGTTGTAATAAAAGAACTTGAAAATGGATCAGGAGATTTTAAAACTGTCCTTTAAGTTTTAAATTTGCTTTGCTTTGTTGGTTTTTCTTTTTCTTTACTTGAAGTAAAATGATAAAGTTGAAGACTTCACTCCAACAATGTATAAATAAAAGCAGTATGCTTTAAATAGTATGCTGCAACTAGAGGCACAAAAGCTTCTCCGAAGGTAAGGATTTTACATAGCCAGACAAGTGGGATACTACCTTGGCAACTGCTGTGTTTGTCCTAAGGGTACAAAAGTTGTATTTAGTAGATCAAAAGAAAGAAAATAGGAGATACCAATCTCAACATCTAACTGTGTATTGCTGACATAACCTAGAGCACTCGAGGGTTTAAGTTTTGAGCACGTATCAAGTTGTGTAGTGCAGCCATATAACACTGTTAACCAATTTACACAGAAATCTCTACAACAAAGAAGCAATTTCTTGTTTCATGAACTTCTGCACTTCTGATGAGACAAAATGCATTAAAATTATCAGAAGCAGCGGAACTAGCTTTGACAGCATCATCAGCAGTCAGGCTAACCTCTTGTCAGTCAGCACATTATGGACAAGCAAGGGAGGCATAGGCCTGATGCTTACCCACCTAGTGAAAAGAACTTACTATTCAGTAACTCAGTAAGACCCCCCTTTATCAGTAAATAAGAAAAGAGTACAGTTGGAGGTGCTACTGTAAAAACAAGGGGAAAAAAAAAAGGGAAAAGAAGAAAAACAGCAGGGGGGTTGAAACTAGATGATCTTAAGGTCCTTTCCAACCCTAACTATTCTATGATTCTGTGATTCTATATTGCAGTCTGAATGAGACTGAAGTCCTTGTCTCCTGCATAGAAGAACTTTGGTGCTCTGTCAACTATTATCAATAGATTAGGGTCTGACAAGGACAACGAAAGGGTTTTTCAACCATTCTGGTCAGTAGGACAGTGTTCAGTGCACAAAACACTATATGCTTGTCATGTGCTTTCTTCTCTGTCTAAGCTGTTGGCCACTGTTGGAAACAGGATCCCCAGCAAATGGGCTTTTAGTCAGGTCTAGCTTGGCCATTCCAAGATTATGTTTTATTCTTTAATACACGTGCATGAAATATAACCTCAATATCTTTCTCACAAACTTAAACAGGAGAGGTCAAACTTAAACAGGAGAGGTTTAGATTGGATATAAGGAAGAAATTCTTTCCTGTGAGGGTGGTAAGATGCTGGAATGGGTTGCCCAGGGAGGTTGTGAGTGCTCCATCCCTGGCAGTGTTCAAGGCCAGATTGGATGAAGCATTGGGTGACATGGTTTAGCGTGGGGTGTCCCTGCTTATGGCAGGGGGGTTGGAACTGGATGATCATAAGGTCCTTTCCAACCCTAACTATTCTATGATTCTGTGAATATCTTGCATTCTTTGTCAATTGGATACAGTGGCTTCCAGATGAAAGGCAACTGCTTTAATGCAACTTTATCCAAGTCATTGAGCTACACTGATNTGACATGGTTTGGGGTGTCCCTGCTTATGGCAGGGGGGTTGGAACTGGATGATCATAAGGTCCTTTCCAACCCTAACTATTCTATGATTCTGTGAATATCTTGCATTCTTTGTCAATTGGATACAGTGGCTTCCAGATGAAAGGCAACTGCTTTAATGCAACTTTATCCAAGTCATTGAGCTACACTGATTTTCAACAGCTGGGAAAAGGGGCCTTTAACATGAGCATTCACATTTCAAAGTATAGAAGTGACCTAGACAAAGATGAATAAATACAACAATTTGTTCTAATATTTAAGGGCAGCTAAAACCCAGATGGAGACTCCCTTTTTACAAGGAGTCACATTGAAAAGACAAGAGGTGATGGGCAAAAGTTACTCACTGTGAGGTTCCAACTGATGAAAACAATCAGCCATTGGAATAATCTGGGGAACTGGTGGATTCCCCAGCACTGGACACTTAGACACAGTGGCTGGACAGGGTGCTGGGACATCTAATCTAAGTCATGCTTTGCCTAGAAAAGTTGCAGCTGATGATCCCTAAGGTCCCTTCCAACCTGGGATTCTATGATTCTATGAATAATTTATTCTTCCCATACATTTTGTATCTATCTTATTCCTGCAGCATCTTGGAAAGGTTAAATATCTGATCAGGAATATATGTAACTGTTGTACAGGAGATGTGTTTGTATTCTGAGGCTGGAGCAAGGAATGAAATGGAATAAAGAACTAAAAAGTATCCATGACTATTCTGGGAGAGACCTGTAAAAGTGATCTCTGGATTTTTTACTCTGACACTATAAAAAAAGCAGATCTCACAAATTAGCAGGTTAAAAGAATTTGTAAGACAAGAAGGATGCTTTTGTAAAAGGTGATGCTGCTTATGAGTGTTAGGTCTGTTCTAATGCCTCCCAAATTCAGGAACAAAAGAACTAAGGAGTGCATGTAGCTGCCCTGAGACCCGTTTAACTGTAGGTGCAGCTCTCCAGTAATTTCCTCTGCAAAGAGAGACACTGCCTATCAGTCTCTCTTCATCTGATACTCTTGTCCTAACTAAACCTCAGCTACTCACTGCAGGGCAGGCACAAGAGTCACTGAGCAAGCAGCTAACAGCTCATTCAAAAGGTGCTAAAGCAGAAATTCTCTAACTAACTGTAACATTTTGACCTCTTCACTGTTGGCTGCACTAATCAAACTGCAATCAATGAATGTTTTCCCTATATGCAAGCTGTTAAGAAAGCAAATTAATTGGCTGACTTGAAAGATTTAAAGTGCATGAAAGTTCTGAGTGGTTGAAGTTTTCCAGGGGCTGCTGTGAGAGAATAGCTGCAGAGGCACTGCAATGCAGCACAAGGCAGCTCACAGACCACTGACACTGAATATTCTTAGGGCTAAGTTCTACCCTTTCATGCTGCTGCAGGGGGAAGGAACATGAGTATTTGAGACTAAAATGTGCAATAAAGCTTTTTAGCAGCTTCATGAGGAGTCCAATATTCTGTTTACCCCCACTCCCAAGCTCTGTCTTTCAGGATAAATTGTCACTATTTCAACCAAAGTTCATTTTCCTTTGAAAATACATTTTAGTTTCAATGACAAAATGTTTTGTTAGCTTGTTTCCTTCCCTAATTCCTTCCATACAGGGCTGTAATTTGCAATGGTTGCCATTAACATCAAAAGATGTCCTGCATAAGAAACTTTAACTGTAAAAAAAATGTTTCCCTATGTGGGATATATTCCATTTTAATTTCTAATTAATTATTTAACAGGGACACGGTGTTCCACCTTAGGATAATGTCCAGGCTCAGGTTTTTATTTTGCAGAAGGTCCTGCTCAGTAGCTCCATATCTGTACGATGTTTTAACTGATCTGGGAGTTACTAAGCTGGGAGGAGAGTTAAAATGCTTCCAAGAGCATTAAAATTTGGAGAGCAAAGCTAAATATTGTTCTAATTTTGTTCTAACTGGCTTTTGGTCTTTAAATTCTCTTTAGTAGTTTCAACCATGCAGAGAATATGCGAGCTGCCCAGGGATATAAAAAGTCATCTCTCTGAAGCCCGGGGATGGCTAGTATACTTTGAACACACGCATAAACCTCCATATGAACTATATCCAACGTGATTTTAGAGATCATGATGCTTGACATTACACAACCTCCATGGTATGTGTGTACATAAGGTACAGTACACGGGTGATCTTCAGTTTTTAAAGCAAAAGTAAGGAATGATTTAAAAAGTCCAGAGTTCCTGGACTGGCTCCTGCTCCTGAAGCTATAATCTGTGCTCTTAATGTTGAGCTCTGACTTTTTAATCTCTGTTATTTGTTTTCCTCTTGCTCCCAATAATATTTTAATATTTTTTATTCACAGAACTTGCATTTCTGTTTGGATTTTAACATCCCTTTTTGCCCTTCTATTTCTCAGAGAAATTAAGGAAATAAAGATGGTGAGCATACATGAGGAAAACATGGAGTGAAAAGCAGAAGAGCTGAGTTCTCCATTCTTCATACTAACCCTTGTATTTCCATTCAACTCCTTTTCATGCAATCACTGCTTCTATGTTCCACTCTCCCTTTGTTCACTGTTGCTGTGCTCTTACACAGTATTTGCTCCAGGACCACTTCCATCTGAGGGACAGGCAGTGTGGTTCAGATAAACATCATCACCAACCACAAGTCTGACAGCATTCAAAAAGCATTGTGGTGCAGTTCTATCTGAACTAGTCTCTGCACTCGTTTGTTCCAGACAGGATGAGAAAACAAAGTGCCTTAATATAAAGAGGAAAAACTATTCAAGTTGATGGCAAGCGCTACATGTTTTTTGCAGGAGTTGCCATTCTCATGAGATTTGCTGTCAAGTCTATACACAGTAATGTGAGGGGAGTTCATAGGAGGCTTAGATGAGCTTCTGACTGAAATAAGCAAAGGAAAGTCTAAACTTTGAAAGCTGTTTCTATAGGATCCACCTCACTATTTTCCCCCTCAGCAAGGTATATTATTTGGTGTTGGAGACACTGCCAAGATAAGTGTGTTGTAACCTTTTCCTTAGTGCATAAAAACAAAAGCACTGGAATATAAGCTTTGCCTACTAAATATTTGCTGGCTTACAGTATTAACTGGCACTTGTACTGACATCACTTAAAACCTGAAATAATACTAGCTAAAAGCTTCACTGAATGTTTTTGTTTGCAGCAGCATCTAAAGGCTTAATAATCTGGAAAAGATAAATAAAATGAAAGAAAAGGAAAAAAAAGAAAACACAATAAAAATAAAGTAAAATACAATAAACTAAACTAAAATAAAATGGTTAACATATACAGTGGTTATTTTTGGATGTCCCCCAAAAAACTTTAAGTTGTAGTAATAACTCAGAGCTTCTGGTATGAAAATGGATAAATCAAGCTACAAGCCTACTTTGCTTATGTACTTTAGACATTTTGGAAGCATTTTAAAGTGAGAAGCCCCTGAGGGAAGCACAGTTTTAAGACTGCATTTTATGACTATGTTCAAATATATGCATCAATATATGGTAAATAAGAGATCAGCTATAAATAACAGAGAAGGGACAAAAAGAGTTCTGCAGGATCGTCAGAATAAAAATAAGCTTTTAGGCTGATATAGAGTGTGTTTTTCTTTCTGTGTTACCTGTAAATCCTTAAATTCCTTGCCAAGGTTATTTAAACAACTGGTTTAAAACTGTGTCATTTTTCTTTGCTGTTCAGTATCTTTAAGAAAGAAATACTTCATTTCACACCTATATTTATACACCTGGCATTAACCAGCGCCTCAGATTAAAATTGAATACTTCAGCAGTAACACTACATGTGCTGGGCAATTACTGAATACTCTATCTTAAAAGATTCAATCATTTTCTATTAAAAGGCTAACTTTTGGGCCTTGCTCTTCACCACCTCCACTCTCTTCAGTGTGTTTAGAACTATTTGCATGAAAGAGAAAACTGGCTGTGCTTCACTGACAAGAACTCAACAGTAAGGACTAGTCTGCCCTCAACAGGGTTTTTGGTGAATGAAGCAGTATTATAGGAAAAGGAATAAATATGCAATATGATCCTTGATGGATTTCATCAACATAATTTGAATTACATGCTCGCTAAACGAGAATTTGACATAGTACAGAGCTGCTAAAATATAGGGGAAAAATATGTCAACTACAAGTGCAAATATAATAAGAAAAATCTGTCAAGTGATGTATTTTCCATATATTAACCATGGCACAGAACAACTGTAAAATACCAGTGATTGCTACAAGTACTCAGACACCATGGTGATAATTGCAGTATAAAATTGCCAGACAGCAAACAAGACTGCTGGAACTAATGGGAACACGGTTTTATTCAGAGCCCAGTGGATAGCTATCTGTAACGGAACTGCTTTTCAATACTTTTTCTTTGAAATAACTTTGATTATTACTTATGCATTTGTATATTAATACATTCCATTTCTTTGACTAGAGAGAGACACTTGTGATTGCATTTGCTCTCATCTGCTCCTTTCTTAGTATGGCCTAATTTATTCTGTTTGGTGATTTAGGTCATGATACCAGATATGAAGCACAATTATAAGTCTGACTAAAATACCAGTTGTTGTTTTCCTTATCATCAGGATCTGGAGGAAAAAAAGATCTCATGCTGGACAAATTCTGGCAGTACTAATTCATCTTCCCTGTGTTCCTGCCAAAACTGCTTAGCTGAACCTGCTATTACAGTCGTCATGTTCCAGATGAGACCTACATGCGGCCTAGGCTGGGCACAATGAGGCAGAATCAACAGCTTGTGTTGACAGGTCATAGCAGGACTTGTGAATTGAGCTAGAACTGTTTACTGAAAACTGATAAAATGGTGTCAGCAAGTCTTCACAGGCACCTGCAGTTACTGAATTCACTGGAAAGAGTTTCAAAGTAATGACTCTGTGGAGGAAAACTGCAGTTTCTGTCAGGAAGTAATATTCCTTTCACAAATTCCATGAGAGCCTCAGAGAGTCATTCGGGTTGTAGCTCATGGACAATGAGAAAGAGTTCAGCCACTTAACTCTGGACTTACAAAATGAATCAATCCCTACTTATTCTCACTGAAACAAGCTTAAACGTTAGAAAGCAAAATATCAGACACCAAATTCTGGATATGATACATCTCATCTTGAATGTCTTATATTTTGCTGAATTTCCTGTTGATGCTTTTATTTAGAAAGCATCAACAGGAAGCATTTGTTATCTGGGTCTAATTGCCCTGGAGGTACAAGGACACCATCATCCAAAAGTAATTGTGAGAGGCTCTACGCATTTAGCAGGAAGCATTTATCTTTCTTTGATTCTGATCTGACAGTCTGAAGCAACTTCAGATCTTCCTGGTGTTTCTGTTCATTCTTATCTTTTGCACTGTCTCCAGAAGAAGAATAGAAAAGAATATAAAATGAACAGTAATGAAAAGAAAATTATTAACTGATTACTTATATATTATACATTATACACATTTAAAGATAGCTCTTACTGTTGCATAAAATAGTTCTAAAAGCCAAATCTGTGTTAAAAATACAGCCACTTCCTTGGGATAGAATTGCCACTTGCATATTCATTCCAGATGACTTCTGACAATAGCTGGGAAAACACTATCTGCAGCAGCCTCATCCTGCTAAACAGGTGGCTTTACAGCACTTATCTTTTACCATATGATTTAAGTTTATTATTTTGCTTACCCTCCGGCTGGTATTGTGCTATGATTGTTACCATCTGCCCTGCTCCCTTCAGCGCAGCTGCAGCCTGCTCATGGGTAGCACCTCGGAGATCAATACCGTTCACCTGCGGGAGGAACGCAAACAACAGATCTGAGTAGTTTTAACATTAGACAGAAAGGCACAGCTGGGCTGTTTCTTTAACTATCTGATGGATGTAAAGGTCAAGCTGCCCAGATGCAAAAGTGAAAGTACAACATCAACAAGGCTGGGAGGATGTTACCTATGACAGGTCACAAGGATCTGCACTAATACTGCACCCCATAGTCTCCCTATGCTGACATGCATGTTCTCTGATTGCTACTTTTTAGGGTTTCCTGCTCTACTGAGTTTACGTTTTTGGTAATCTCTTTGTCAATCAAACAATATAGTTAGATATATAAGGTTCAAAAGATGTATTTTCTGTTGTGTTTGAAGGTCACTGCAGAATACTATAAGTAAGGAAACTGCTCCTTCAGCCAGGCTTTGCCAGCCCAATCTGCAGCATCAGGGAAACCTCTAACACAAACTGCTGGTTAGAGAACTTTCAGAGCAGAAACCCCATCTACCATTTTCTTTTCATTCAACCCCTTCTCCTATTGCTCAAATATACCCCTCTATCTTGCATGTGACGGCAACAGAGTTGCTATCAGACAAAGCTTCACTGCCTCACTACAACAACCCAAGAAAGAGACAAAATTCATATATAGAACTATTAACTGTTCCTGTTGAGTATTCCTTTGCAGTGACAGTGTTACTGCCTGGCTCTACTGAAGTGTGGTGTGAGATCTCTTATTTGTTTATATACTTATTTGTCTTTCCCCTTCACTTCTGCAGGTGTCTACTTCGTAATGTTTCAGTAAAGAACTGGATACTTTGACATGGAAACTACAGCAGGAGATATATCCATTTCTGACTGCTCAAGAAAAGAAAATTGAAAAGAAAGGGTGAGGGAGGAAAAGAGCATAGATCTCACAGGAACTCTGGCTGCAGCCTCTGTGGAGAATACAAGCTTCCTGAAAGGAACACAATTTGGGCTACTGCTGAGGAAGAAATAGGTGTTGTGCCCTACTTTTACTCAGTGATGGTGTTAGGACACTTGATGCTGGATTGCCACTGGCACAGATGTACTAGCACTACAGTTACTCATTAACACAGCACTGAAGTCAGAGATTTGGTATCGTGGAGTTCCGAGCAGAATCCTTACAGTTAGGCAGCATAGTGCCTGTATTACGCCATAAAGGAAACCTCAGCCTTGATTCATTGTCTCCAAAGAATAAAATTTTGAAGCCAAGTCACCTTTTCTTTAATAGAGAGAATGGATTTTCCTTTTTATAACTGGAGTCCTTGAGAGTCCTGAGAAAGAAGTAAAAGAATGAACTGAAGAAAAGCTTAGAGGGGTATTCCTGAATTCCTGAGCTGCTGAGTTGGGGAGATGGAGATGAATGAAGTCATCCACTCTGTATTAGAAAGTCTCTCTTAAACAACATAGGAAAACATTGTGGTGATCTGTAACAGTTGTGTTAACAGAACATGAAGCCCTAACAATCATTAATAAATCATAATAATCTCTCTATAGATAAAAGGAGTGGATGTAGGAAAGAATAAAGAAACCACATGCTTGTTCTCCTCTGAAAAACAATAGCTCTATCTGTATGTGATGTAATAACTAAGATCCTACGAATGCATCAAGAATATGACAGGAATTCCATAAAAGTTAAGTTATAAACCATTTTACACTGCTCCACAGAACACCAAGAACCCACTGAACTGGCAGTTGACTTCCTTCTGCCCTTTGCAGGCTCATTCTGGAAGAAATGATTGCCTAAGGTGAAAACACAACACATTATAGTGAGTGAATGCCTCTGAAATGAAGTTCACTTTTCTGCTGGGATATAGGCAAGGAAGGACACTTGAGGAGGACTTACAGGTCGGAATGGCTGAAATCTAAAGAACAAGAAAAAGATATGTCATAGAGAAAATGACACATCAATTCTATCTTCTGTAATTTTTATTACAATGATAAGCTAGACAAAAGAGATGAAGTCATGGTTAACAGTCAAATGACCACTAGATTGTCACAGAGCTGCAGAATAAAATCAAGCAAACATTGCCATATAGGTAGGTAGAAGGCTGTTTGCATGCTATTTTGCTCACTGATACCTGACAGAATCTCATTGCAGAATAAGAGGTGTTAAGTTTAGAAAGGACTTATAACCTAGTTTGACTTCCTAAAGAACAAGACGAGTAGATGCTAAATTGATTTTTTTTTGGCTATTATTTCCTAATATTTTAAAGCAAACATGATCAAGTCCCAAGCCTTCTAGTTGAAAACCAGCACATTCATGTACCAACATTAAATCTTGATGAAAGACACCATTAATTTACACATTTTAATCACATTCTTACTCTCTGGCTGAAATGAGCGTGGGTTCATAAAAAGGATAAGACAAACAATACCATGTCTTGCCTCTTCCTCCAAACAATGCCTTAATTATGACAGTTGTATGCAGTGATATTTTTCCCTGACATGATTTCATTGCAAATTGCTAAATCTGATTTCAGCCTCTGCTTTCAATTAATTTAAGGTAGTTTATGTTAAGAACAATCAGTAAAAGAAATGAACAAGAAAACAACAACAAAAGAAATTGCAAGCGTGTGAAGGAAAGTTTAATACATAGCGAAGGAGGTTTCGGTTTTTGCTTTTTCTTTTCCTATTAAATGGGCTTCCTTCAAGAAGCGTTATACAACAAGCAAAACAGCACTGCTATTATGAGCCTCACTGCATAATCCTGATGTCCTGGCCAGAATGAACTTGACTGCACAATTTCTGATGCCTAACTCCAAAATGAATTTGACATAATGGAAATAAGAAGAGCCTCCAGCTGATATAGAAGTCTGTCTCTTCTGCATGCTGTGGCAGTTAGAAAGCTTACAAACAAAGAGAAGTGCTGCGATGCAAGATTATAGTTGAAAACTACAGACAAAACTGAACTGAGATGGAGAGAAAGATGCGACTACACTTCACAGTAATTACAGTAATTGCCTTTGCATGTATTAACTGAAAGCAAAACACGATGTACTTCATTGAATACTGAATCATAATGTAAATGAAAGATAAGATTTACATTTTGAATAGATAGACCTCTTCTAAAACTGGAAGAGTTATTATAGTCCCTTTGAAATATCTGTAGAAACTATATTAGCACAAGTTGGCTCAATTCTGAATAGTGCCACTTAAAGACTTACTACAGTCTGGTTGTGCTGTGTTAGAATGCTTGAGCATGACTCGTGTAGGAAAGGCTAGAATAATGTGTTTTATTCATCTATTTGTTTATTTAAATCACCTTATTTTGTGTTTGTGCAGTGAATAAATGAACATTTGGAATGTCTTGTTGAATTGAAAGGGAAAGGAAAAACATATCCCTCCTCTGGAAACATAAAGGATTTCTTTTCATTTGTTTGAGCTGTCACTGACACAACACGGTGCTTTTCTACAGTAAATTAAATGGTGAGGAAAAGGCACTTTTTTAAAATGGAACAAACAATAGAGCAGATTGTTCAAGTTGTGGCTGAATTCTTGTATTTGTTGAACTCAAAATAAGAGCTTTTGGTGTCTGAAAAAGCAAAATGAAGTCTGAATAAAGACAACTCTTTACAGATAGAATTGCCATTGTTTGCTATATTATACAAAGAACCCTATTTATCTGCTTTAACTTGGTATGTCAACTTAAGTACTCTTAAGCAGATTAATAAGAGATGAGAGGAAAGCTGAGCCATGTTCTCTAGCAGTCCTGCTTAGTCATTAGAAACAGACAATATAGCATCAACCATTAGGTGTCGAAGCATGGTCTTCCAGTAAGACAGGGAACACTGGAGAAAAGCACATCAGGGATGATCTGCCCTGAACATATCTGGGGAGGGTTTTCCTCACAAGCAGGTGGCACAATCATTCCATACAACAGCCCCACAACTGATTGAGCCCAGCAAAAAATACCATAATTCCAGGAAACTGATGCATGTCACCGAAGCACAGACCTTGAGCAGTGATTTTTCTCAGCTTAGACAGGGCATCATTTGCAGAGCGAAGCTTCATCTCCTGAGGCTCTGCAGAGCACTGCAGCTACAGGAACTGGATCGGGGCATGGCAGTGGGAAACCACCCTGAGGCAGCTGGTGGTACAGGCACCGTTATGGCCTCAATGGTGAAGAAAACTTTTAGAAATAGAAAAAAACCAGAGAAATGCACAGAGGGGGAGAGGCTTCACTCTCCAGCTTAGCTTCTGTTAAATTTTCAGGCTCACATTACTACTTTTCCCTCACTGTTCTCACTTCTTTTCTGCATTTACACTTCTGATTAGTTAAAACTGCACAGTTCAGCACATATAAGCACTGTGGCTGTCTCATCCTGAACACCACTGAAAACATACTATTATGTCATGTCTGCTGTTCTCCACGCCCAGCACCTCCTTCCCTCTTTTTATGGGCCAGCAGTTTCAATGACCTTTTCAATTTTCCTTGTCTTGCTACCTTAAAGTTATGACTTGTGCCTCTAGTGAGCTGGTCTTTACGCTCTGATGAGCTGGGCATTCTAAAGGCAAACTGTTCTCTCTCTGGAAAACAAGAAACACTATGGGGGAACAAGCTGCATCGTTTAGTATGTCTTTTTTTGCCAGGAAGTATAAGGAGGCAGCTAAAGCAGCTAAAAGAGGTATCAAAGCATTATATCTTTGAAGCAAGAGGAAAATTAATATTATGTTATTGAAGAGGTGTCTTGCACACACTGCCTTTCATAGTAGGAACCAACAAGCTTTATGACTCACTAGGCCACATGAATCATTCCAAATGATGCCTGTTTAGCCTATAACCATAGGCAAAGACTTATTTTTTAATCTAAAATGTACAGGAATTCTTCTGATAGAAGATGTGCTTCCCATGTGATTGTAGCTTTTGTAAATGATGCCAGACTGGCAAACTTTGAGACTGAAATAATTTCACTGAAGAGTTTACTGCAGTGAGAGCTTAAAAGCTCTTTCCTCTCAGTTCCATCAGAATTCCTCAAAACCTGTTTAAACTTAGCTTGAAATAAATGACAGCTTTTGAAAAGGAGACATAGGCTTACTGGAGCCTGAGTGGACATGAAACTTATATCATTCAGGTTGCTAAATAGCTACCAGCTAGTTCAATTACCAGCCTGGACTGGATGTGATCCAGCAACTGTGAGGTGATCAATGGCATTTGGTATCATTGCTAAATGGTAAAGTCTAGACAGAGGCACACATGTAGTCAGTCTTTCCATATTAAGACAGTTGGTATTATCAATGAAATATATGTGAGTATTGTGCTAGCTAATAAAAAGACCAATATCAATTAACTAATTTTTAAACTAATATAAATACTGTCTTTTATTAATTTTATAGACAAAACACTCAGCTATCAAGCACAATATTTAGTAAGAATATTAATTTGTGTTAAAATGGAAACCTCATTATTAGCTCTTAAATTCATTTAGTTGCTGCTTTTTTCCACCTTCCCTCCTTCTGTGTGGTTATTCAAACACCTTTATATTTCTGCCAACATCTAATCTCATGGTTCTCACTACAGTGTCATCTTTTTAAGCCTTCATACATTCCCTCTCCTTAGCAGTTCCTGCTATCTTTCTACTCCAAATTGATAAAACATCAAACTAACCCTCCTCCCTCCTGCAGCTTTTACTTTACACATGACTGTTACTTCCATTCACTTTCCTGCCTCTCTGAAATCATCCTCTTTCTCCCTAATTCTGTTTTCAGCATTTGGATTCCTTGTCTCCTGCTCTCAAGCTAGGTAATTTAGACACGACTCTACTGGTAGTGTCTACCTACTGGTTATATTCCATATACCACCCTGGCTTCTACAGAGATCTGAAAGATATTTTTCCTTGCAATGTATGGATAAAGCTAAACTGTCATTGATCAGTTTTGCTTATAATGCTGCAGGGCTCTTGCTTCACATTTGAATTTCAAAGGATGGTATAAGCAGAAATAATTATTCAATTCCACCTGCTTCTGAAATGAAGATTTCCATTTTAACAAGTGCCTTATAACTCCACGATGATAAGAGTTACAAGATGATAAGCTGAAGCCAATAAGCAATAGGTATTCAGGAACTGAAATAAAAAGGTAAAACTATTTTAGAGGCTGCTTAAAGACAGAAGGACATTGGTGATTTGTCTGACCCCAAGCACTGAGTTAGAGGCAATTCAAAAAAGTAAATCCTTGTCTTGATCTCTACCTAATAGGTTTTTCCACTATGTCTCACCTGTGAGATGCAAGATGGCCATTGACTGTGTCACGGCAAATCCAGTGACCGTGAGGCCTCACATACATAACAGTGATTGAATGAGAGGTTGTCTAACTGGAACCTTCAGCTCTAGAGGAAGTAAATGTTCAGTGCTCACATTTCATATTAAAACTACCTGAATCATGACACTCAAGGCTCATTTGTGGCTTTAGAGATTAAGAGACAGAAACCTTGAGTAGATATCCTCCATACTCTCAAATAAAGCATGTTTTTGAAAATCAGTGGAAAGGAAGTAGCTCTTGCATAGTGTAAGTGGTTTTGCTTTGTTACTGTCCTGGTGGTTTGCTTGTTCAGATAAAGGGCATATCTACTTTATTTTTTCTCAAAGGGATCTCCAAAATGTCCAACAAATCACTACAGATATTCCTTAAATAGCCTATTTAATGGATGGCCAGTTCCTATTATTTTGCATCTTATGTCATATGATAATTATTTTAATCAGTCAGGAACCCAAAACTTACTGGATAGTAGAGCAGAATGATGCCTAGGGTCTAGTTTGTTTAAGCACAAGGCAAAAGTTCAGCCTGGGGCAAATCTCAGAATGAATAAAGCCCAGGGATGTAGCCATTTTGTCCAGCAGCAGCAGTTTGGTTTTCAAATCTGTTAGTTTCCTTTCAGTGTGACACTGACGATAAGGCTACACTAAGGGGTGTAAAGCTCGTTCCAAATGTTCAGTCCATCAGATGTGACATAATTCTGTTTGACAGCCTTAAATCAAAACTTGCTAAATGAGGATGTTTGAATGCAAACTCCTCCTTAAACTATTAGGAGCTGAAGAGCAAGCAGTCTGGCACCAGATCATTTCTACTCATTTAGGCAATTGTAAAATGAATACTTTAGAGGCAACTGATGCTTTCATTACAGCAAGAAACCCAGCCTCTAGTTTAGGCCAACTGACTAACTTTGTATGACACATAACTGACAGGTCTGATAGCTAGCTAACTCTTTTTGGCAAAAGAGATATACCTTCTTCATGAGAATTGTCAATATAATTCATTAGCTTTTGAGCATGTGCTTGGAAAAGTGAGAGTTAATTTAAGAAACAGCTCCTGCATCAAGACAATTGCAAGGTATGTTATACATTGCAGAAAGATGGGACGAGGAGGGTGGTGAAGAGAGGAGAGGAGAATTCCATATGGAAGTCAAATTCCTAGTTTAATAAAAGACGAAAGGAAGCTCTGCATTCACCAACAGACATAGCATTCCGGCATATGCAAGTGGTAACTTTTTTCCCTGGAAGCTTCATTAAGCTTGTATTTTAGAAAGTTATCTATTTCATTTTGAAGTCTCAAAGTGACAAGTCTATGAGCTTCAATGGCAAAATAACCTAGTTGCCCTGAATACAAAACAAGCACATCATGTTTCGAGGCTGAGTATGTTTAAGTTCAACTTCCAGCCATCAGATCAGGTATATTTATCAACAACACTGAAAATCAGTTTGCTACCAGCTCTCTTCTTCAAGGGTATTTCCAGATAGTAGTGCTTACATTGTCACAGATCATACTGCATTACAGTGAATTTTTATGGTCAAGGAGGATGCTAGGGCTTTCCTGACAGGATATGAACTCCAAAGGTGAGAGCTGCCACTTCTGAATTAATTGTTACTTGAAAACTTGCTCCCTGTGGGATTTTCCACATCTACTGTGAATGCCGTTTTGAAGTTCATGTTGCTTATTCTTCTGAAATTCCTTGTTTCTTACCAGCAGAAGATTCCCAACTTTCCCACCGTATGCTCACTCGAGGGCAAGTTGTGTTTCATTCTCCCGTTTTTCCTTACTGATCAGAAAAAAATCAGGAATTATCTGACTTACACTTGCTTTTTTCATATCCGCCACCCAAAAGATTCATGAATGTTTGGTCAGTTTGAATGAGATCTATTTGAGTGAAGGGAAATAATGCTAAAAGTCTCTATAATCAGTAAATAGAAATGCACAATTTTACAGCACAATGGTCATCTGACCTCTGTCAAATGTCTACCTTAGGGCAAGGTAAACCATATGCCAGATGCGGCTACATCTTTCTGTTAACTATGGAGAATGCCTAAAGGGTTACATGCCCTCTGCTTCCCAACATTAACAAAGCCTAAATTTAGATTAGTCCACTATTTGCTCCTAAGGAGTTATCTACCTGCCCGTCTAGTTAGTGTGATCCTATCAACATATGACAGCACTTGTGCTCTCTCTCCTTTTCTCTTTCTTTTTCACAGAGTCATAGAATGCTTTGGGTTGGAATGGACCTTAAGGCTCATGCAGTTCCAACTCCCTGCCATGGGCAGGGACATCTTCCACAAGAGCAGGTTGCTTCAAGCCCATTCAACCTGGCTTTGAACATTGCCAGGGATGGGGCACTTCTACAGATCTATCACATTTATCACCTACCATGCAGTACCGGTCCTTTAGATACATTTAGCAACATGATCTTCCTTGATTTTTCAAACATGTCCTACCTCTCCAAAATAGTCCAAACATCTGAATTGATCTACCCATTTCAGACATCGCTTTGATTATATATTAACATTCTCAACACATAGCATACAATATCCTATGTATTACTACAAAGCAAATTTACATAGTTGTTGTTTTCTTATTGTCTAAGTAGGACTAATATTAAAACCATAAAGGGAGTATTTATGTACCTCTGCAGCCAAAGACCACAGAATTTTGTAGACTCTCCCATGATGCAGGACGGAGTCATGTAGCATTCACACCACCAATAGGGAACTAAGCATCCTAAAGATATGGTCAGTGCCTCTGCAAATAGTTATTGTATGGCAAAGGGAGTATCTGTTATAATCCTAACATTGTTACACAAGAGTGACTACCTGGTGCTCCATGGAGAAAAAACTGCAAGCCCTACAGAGATGATTCAAATGCTTTCCAAGCCAGCTGCAATTTGGGGGAAAAAAACCAAAGCAGCTCAAACCTGAGAAGGAAAACCAAATGGTATTTGCATTTTTCTTGGTTTTGTAACTAGGCAACAATATGCACTCTTTGCCCTAAGTAGCTTTACTGCTTTTACAATGAGCAAAAAGCCATTTTAAATTAGAAAGATGAAAGCTTCTCTGCACCAAAGTAAGGGAAGTTAATCTGAAGGTCAATTCTAACTGTAGCAAATATAAAACATAAATTAAGAGCAAAGTCCTTTACCCTCTATCCTGCTCTATACAACATTTGGAGTAGAAATTGGAGAACACTACATTTTCTCAAATGAATATCATATTTTTGCTACAGATGTGAGTGATAAGGTGGGTAGGAGTTGTGTGGGAGGAACTAAGTAGAAAGAAGTGTTTAGATTGTAAGTGAAAGCAAACATCTCACAGAAAATGACAGCAGGATGATGCAGTCACAAGACAAAATCTGATCAATATAAGAGATAGAATCATAGAATGGTTTGTGTTGGAAAGGACCTTAAGATCATCCAGTTCCAGCCCCTGCCATGGGCAGAGGCACCTCCCATTAGACCAGGTTGCAAAGCCCCATGCAACCTGGACTTGAATACTGCCAGGGATGGAGCATTCACAACTGCCTTGGCCAATCTATGCCAGGGCATCACCACCCTCACAGGTAAAAATTTCTTCCTTATAGCCAGCCTAAATCTGTCAACATCACTTTTCCTCTATGAAGGAGAGACAGTACTGAAGTTAGATCCTCAAATACTAGTGTTAAGACTAAGTGCATACAATATCATGTACCAGTGACAGAAACCAAGAATATCCCTGATAGCCCTTTCCCAATGCATAGTTATTTGATTCTCAGAAAATAGCAGTGGAAAAAAAGAAAATATCTTCTCCCATATACAAATACATCCTAATACTAAAGTACGTCAGGAGGAAAATAAGTACTTTGGTTAACTTCATTCATCTGACTAGATGATTAAGTTAGATGGGAGAGAAAATGGAAGCATTACAAGAGTACTACCTGGGTCTTCACAGTGCAGCTTATTCTTTTTCTACTCTTTTTCCTGTTGCTGTCAAGCAATTATCCTTTAGGAAACTTGTTTTGTTTCCTTAAGGTAACCTGTGGGATATGGTTCTAGAGAGCAGCCATTCTGCTCCAGAGCAAGCAGTCTCCTTTTCCTCCTGATTCTACTTTCAGGCTATCAGCCATGCTTCATCCTGCTCTTGTGAACCACAAGGTACTGAAGCATTTCTACAGGTGGATGAAATAAAAACTAATTTTATGGCCCACAATTTTATTTCACATTTCTTTGTGATGAAACAAGCACAATGTTAGCTGAAAGAAAACAACACATACATGGGCTAACACACATGATTTGTGAAATTCAGATTAAGGCACCTAAATATAGATGTGGTAAGTATTTAGGCCTAAAGTCAATGGATACTTGATCAATACAGGCAATAAAGCTTACACAGCAGTTCAACTTGCCCTACACAAAGCTCGCCAGGTGAATCATTCTCCAGCCTCTATTGACTTTAATGGCAAACAGACAGCAGGCATTCAGATGTCTGAATTTAAATTCTTAATCTGAGATTTGGTCTTGTCCAAATACACAAAATGCAATAATTTCAAAAGTTATAATCCAAATGCAAACACTCTCTGTTGCCTCCTTATGGCTATTAATTCACCTGAATTCTCTCCTTTATATAAATTTTTAACTTGATGCAGTCTTATGGAAAATTATAAAACTGAAAAGCAATGTCTTAGGAATTCAAGGAACAATATGCACTCATTCTTTGTAAGCTGTAAATCTGAAACTTGCTGCTCAACTTGCACGTGTAAACTAACTCTGTGTTTTAGGGATGGTACCTATAAGATAAAGTTGCTCACTTGGCACTGGAAGTGCTTTGAAACATGCAGATTAAGACAGCTAAAATAACTAGACATACGTTATTGTAATTTTTATTTGAGATTGTCAGGCAGAAAATGATGTGCCAATGTTTGTTTGAATAGGTCCCTAGTCCTTCTCCTGCCTCCCCAGGAATTTCCCCTAAAATGTATTGAGTACCTCTTTCCTGAATTTATAAGATTTGTACAGCTTTCTGTCAGCAAAGGTGTGTGCACAACATATGGACTTTTTATGTTTATGGCTCTTAGAAATCATTTATTCACATGCAGGTGATTTTAAGTGAACAACACAGGGTTCCCATTTCTCTTTAATCAGCAATATATGCCTTAGCGTTGGAAGTGGAATTTTAAACCTCAGGAATAGCATCAAGGAATTTTACATTTGATTTTTGTTGGAGACTGCATTTTCCTAACAGATGGAGAATTTGGGGTTAGATGAGAGTTCAAGCAGCCTCTCAGTCTCGACTTGGCCCAGACTTCTCAGATGATCTAAGAAAAATCAGTGAATATACTGGCACCTCATTTCCACTGCTCTAAGAAAGAAATAGTACTTCCAATGAGCTGTTGTGTTTGGGTCATACAAGTCAGAGACAAAAGTTGATCTGTATACACAGGACCTAGCAAATCAAGTCTTGATGACAAGTAGGAATCAAAATGCTACTTGATAATATTTACATTATATTTAATAAAAGGACTATGCTATAGGGAGGGATATATTCTTTTGTAGTGATGAATGTACACTGCTGATGCATGCATTACTACATATTAAAGACATGCAGAACTGAGAAGGAAAATATTTTGTTCACAAGAGAATAATGAATTATAGCAAGAAGAAACCAGCATTCAAACAATCCTAACTTTTAGGGGGAAAAAACCATCTTATCAGTATAATTAATTTTTTTTTTTTTCTATTTGAAATATCTTACTCTTTGAAACAGAACATTTTCCATTATTCTGCAGTTTGCCTTCAAGGTTCAGTAGGATTCATTTTGTCTCTCTGCGCAGAAGCAATTGGGAATACCAACCTGCTTTCTGAGATAAGTTTTAAACATTTCAGTCTATTAACTGGAACCAGAAAAATACAGCTATCGCTGCCTTCCCCAGGGTTTTAGTCAGCTTCCAAAGGCGGATCTCCGAACATTACTGATCCTGTAATGCCATCTGCTGGCATTTGGTAAAAAGAACCTCAAATTTCACTCTTTTGGCCAAGCCTGTGCCAAACTCTGTAGGTTTGGAGCTCTCCCTATCATAGAATCAACTGCGTTGGAAAAGACCTCTAAGATGATTAAGACCAACGGTTCCTTAGCACTGCCAAGGCCACCACTGCCCCATGGCACTGAGGCCTCGGCTCCATGGTGTGTGAACACTTGCAGGGATGGTGACTCCAGCAGTGCCTGGGCAGCCTGTTCCAATGCCTGAGCACCCTCTCTGTGAAGAAATTGTTCCTAATATCCTGCCTAGACCTCTCCTGGTGCACCTTGAACCTGTTTCCTATTGTCCTATCACTTTTCACTTGGGATCAGAAACCGAGCCCACCTAACTCCATCTTCCTTTCAGGCAGTTGTAGAGAAAGAAAGGTCCCCCCTGAACCTTCTTTTCTCCAAACTAAACCACCCCACATCCCTCAGCCATGACTCTCCAGACTTACTCTCCAGACCCTTCACTAGCTCCGTTCCTCCTCTGGCCCTGCTCGAGCACCTCAATGTCTCTCTTGCAGTGAGGGGCCCAGAACTGAACACAGGATTTGAGGTGCAGCCTCACCAGTGCCCAGCACAGGGGAAAATAACAGCATCAGGCAGAAAGAGAGGTTAGACAGGTTATGGGTTTTGTTCAAGCCTTGTGGGCTCACTCTGGGATTAAATGTGACTCTGGGGGACTAAGCTGGCCCACTCTGGGACTAAGTGACATCCAGTGTATCACTCAAATGCAACGCATATTCCATAGATTTATAGAATCATAGACTAGTCTGGGTTGGTCATCTAGTCAACTAAAGGTCATCTAGTCCACCCCCTTGCCATAGGCAGGGATATCCTAGCTTTGCTGGGTCTCATTCATGTATTTTCATTCTATCTAAGGTATTTTTATAGTTTCCTTCCCAAAGGAGAGAATACACATCTTTCAACTAGACCACACTTTGCCATATTCACTACACAAGCATGAATTAGCAAACTGCTCTGGTCCTTCTCTTCCACATGGGAAACAGAGGCCCAATAAAATAAAGCGCCTTGACTAGGGTCACACAGAAGGACAGTAACTAAATAAGACAATTAAATCCATATCTGCAAAGTTTAACACTTACTATGCTCCTTGTCTGAAAGAAATTTCATGGAATAATCCCAGATTGGTTTGGCTTGGAAGGGACCCTTAAAACTTCTCCAGTTCCAACATCCTGCCACAGGCAGGGACACCTTCCACTAGAGCAGGTTGCTCCAAGCCCCATCCAACCTGGCCTTGAACACTGCCAGGGATGGGGCAGCCACAATTTAACCAAGCTTGAATTAGAAAAAACAGCTTTGAGGGTGCTGTTTGCTCCTGGTGAATCAGATTGGTCGTGTTTTGAGAAACAAATGGCCAAACTATTTCTATAGGGAAATAAGTGTTGCTGAGGGATGAGACAAGAAAGAATAATCAGAGAGTAACAGACCTACTTTGCAGCAGCCCTTATAAAATTACAGTGTCTAGGACTTTTCAACAATCAATGGTCTAAGATTGACCAGCTCTAAAAGTAGCCTGCACATAAAATTTGTTTTGTCTGAATATGGAAAGACGGATCCATAATAGTTATTTGTGACTACATAAGCAAGCAGTTCCCAACTTTGTGATTGCCTGGGGATAGGCATGCAGTCTAATTTGGCAATAATTTCCATTCCTCTCTGCTTAATGAACAAATAAACTACTCTTGCATGACAACTAACTGCTGCAGCAACGCTGGCAACTGTAATTAGTATTTGTGGAAAACATTGCTACAAAGCAGACAAAAAATTAGTGTTAAAAATTCAAGTCTGGCAGCATCATACAGTGTTAAATGTACCCTTGCTTAAAAAGAAAGGAAAATGGACTTTTAAATTTGTATCTGGATTTCCGAGCACAATGTATTGTGAAAGGTTTTGATTTCGTAGTGCTCTTTCAGTCAGATTTATTTTGCTGCATCTTGCCAAGGAAAAATAGATTACCTAATTGTCCTGAAAAAAAAACAAACAACCCATTTCTGTTCTTTAGGTTTCTTGGCTGTGGTGTTCTTGACACAGGCTTTTGATTTCCTTATCTCTTCACGCTCACAGCCTCATAAGAGTTTATTCGGTTTTCTTGCAGTGTCCTACAAACTTTCTGCTCAGGGAGCTCTTCAAGGCACCTAAACATCTTTTACTTGTCCTTTCTCACTTTTTGTTAAAGCACTGTCAAGGAACAGGTTTAGATAATGCACATTCTTACAATTCTCACAACTTCAGGTTACTGCATCCCTTTGCTGCTAATTCACCAGATTTTCCATGTATATTGTAAAACAACCTTAGCCACCTTTTCATACCAAAACTGTGGCAGGTGGAATGTAACTAACTTTTCATAGAATAAGCCAGTGGCCAAGACATTCTTTAGCAGTGCAGGAAAAGTATTCCAGCTTTCTCATGGGTTTAAACATTGACAAGGAAAGTGCCACATAACCACGTCACGTTCAGGCTAAAGCTATCTTCCACCCCAACACGAACCAAAGCGCACCCAAGGATGCAAGATTCACAGGGATAGAAAGCACAACAGAGTGAGTGAGGGGGACACTGCAGCCTAGTGTGTCCGTCACTCATCTGGGATGAATAATTCCTGTGTTTCAGTGCTTTGCCTTAAGGCTGTGCATATACTTTGCATGGAACAGCCACGACTGTATCAGTTTGAGACAGTTTCCTTTTACTGTGAGGCAGCATAATGAATGGATGTTTAACTACATTTGCAAGGCTTTCATTGACATTCATAATCCTTTACATTCAGATTGTTACAGTCAGATGTTCAATTACTTGACAGAGACTAAAACATAAACGTGCTATCAATATATGCATGAAAGAAAAATTAAAAAGATGTTTTTGAGACCAAGAATGCAAAATAGAACCTCGGGCTACAGAGCCTTCTATCCTCTAAAATTTGGAAATTAATTTCAGAGTGATCATCAAATTCATTAGAGGCACAGAGACGATTAACATAACCTAATTAATCTACTTCTTGCACTGGGCCATTGGCAAAGCTGTTCAATGCACACTAGATGGCACCCCCAGGCTACAGGATTTCACTGTACTGCTTTTTCTCCTCAAAGACAAGCTGAAATGGAGAAGTATGTTTGGACTAAGTAATGCATTTTGGGCAAAATGGAACCGGATGATGGGCTACACTGAGAGACGCTGAGGTCTGCCCTGTGTTTAGGTCTTCCCTGTGGTGTTGCTACACTGTAGATAGCGTTAAGCAGAGAAAAGTCTCATTCTGAGCTAAGTGCAAGTAACACCGTTAGCAAATGTCATAAAACCTAAGAGCAAATAAACAAAATACTCAGTGATAAACTGTTTCCAGCTTGGATTACACAACACAGAAACCAAAAATGCCTTCTTTGTGTGTTCCCTGCAGCACAGAACAAAGAACAAGATGAAGCGGTTGGCCAGCAGAGCCCAGCACAAATACTTACAGACAAGATCTGATCCCCTCGCTGCAGTTCTCCGCTGAGATCGGCAGGCCCGCCTGCTAGGATGAAAGACACGAAAATGCCTTCCCCATCTTCTCCTCCCACTATGTTAAAACCAAGTCCTGTGGAGCCCTTGTGCAGGATGATTTTTCGAGGCTCTCTGTATAGAAACAAAATGATAATGTTTATCCATTCAAAACTCTCAGTGTGGATGCATTTTTCAAGGCATCTGAACTGTGCTATGTTTTGCTTAAGACACAATGGCTCATTATTACCTAAATAAACCATTTAACAAATGAGATAAATCTGTTAAGTGGAAACAGATAAGGTAGGAATTAACCAGCACCTTTTATTATTTTCAGCATCATTACTTTATTAACCAGCATTATTATTTTCTTTTTGCCCATGTTTGAATTCAAACATCTCTATTAATTTCAGCCCAATGGAGTTATCTTCAGTACATTAGGTGATGGGTTTATTAAAATAAAAATCAAAACACCAAAGGCATTTTATAATCTAATTTATAACAATCCTATATATACAAGTAGAATCAATCTTTACATCACACCTTTTTATTTTAAGTTCTAGTCTTTCTTTTTGAACAGATGAACAAAAATGAAAACCAAAACTCTAGGCAGATCAATGGCCAGTCTGTTTGGTCTTGGCAGATTTGAAGCAAATAACATTGCTATGATGAAGCTAATAGAGCAGAATCTCATGAAAAACTGGCCTGACATTATCAAAAGCTTGCAATTGTAAAGTCACACAGCAGTTTTATCACTGAACCACACCAACGGATATCTGCTTTTGCCTTACTGGTTTATAAAGTTGGTCATTATGATGGAAATCAATAAATAATAACCGCTACAGCTACTACAGCACTTTCCATCTGTAAATTCAAAATATGCCCTAAAGGATGCAAACACAATAACATGCATTTTACTAATGTGAAAACTTATGTCCAGAAACAGATGATTTTCCTAAGCAATCAAGGTATCATCCATGAGAAAGTGTCCCAAGTATTCCAGTTCCCAATTTTTACCCCACACACCAGGCCTCAGATCTGTCTTTCCCTTGGATGCACAAGTAAACACAACCATATCTATACATACAACCCCAATACTCATTGGTACTTACCCCACTTCAAATCCCTCTAACAATTTGCTTTTCAGAAAAAGTGAAAATGCTATTACTTTAGTATGTGTAAATGTTAAGCCCAGCCCTGCAAATACTCACAAACCCATGTATTTACAGACAAATAAGATGTTCTTCTCAGTTTTTACAAGTTATCAGCGAAGTGCCAAAGAAAGACACACACACCCCTCACCTACAGAAACATGCTCCAGAAATCTTTGGTGGAAAAGATCCAATTTTTCCTCTGTATTATAGAACAATTTTACATCATAGGAATGGAGAGAGAGAAGTGATTAATTAAGGGATGTTTTATTTGATGTAAGTTTTATGGGTCTATACAAGGAGAATTAAGCCTTTACATGACAATTCCGAAATTAGTAGGTGTTCATCTTTGCTCAGTGCTAATGTTCAACCTGCATTCCCAGCTTGATCATGATCTTTAAATAACAACTTTCTGAAACTGAAGCTTAAACATTTCTGAAAGACAAAACTAAAGCAAGGTTTTATAGTACTTTTAAAGGTGATTGTAACCTTTAGAGAATGTCCTAGTACTACTCCACATGTTCTTCCTTCTTATAACAATTTCTTAACATTTTATAGTCACAAAACAACCCTTAAAACATACAGCTGTGAGAAAAAGCCATATTGTCTTGAGTTTGTACATTCTTGAAGCAATTTAAAGTAATCAGAAAATAAAAGTGGTTTTCTTTTCTTTTGGATCATTGCTGTTGATTTGCCTTCTAGCAACACTTTTAGCCCCTTCTTAACTATATGTGATTAGATATAGTGTAATCCAGGTCTAAGAAAACAGGTTTTTAATTAGGAAGGGTGGCCTGAGGGTTGGAGCAGAACTAGGACAGCAAGCTGGAAGCATGGATTCCTCTCCCTGTGCAGCCCATGCACTGCTGAGTGATCTTGGCAAGTCATTTGTTTTTCCAGCTTCCATTTCCTCATCCACAAAACGGTACGGTGACACTTGTCATCTTCAAGTCCTACACAATCAAAAACACTTCCCAAGAGCTGAACGACTGTGTCCTGGTTTCAGCTGGGACAGAGTTAATGTAGATTTACACACACAGTGTGGATTTAAACCATGGCAGACTGCCATGATTATTTACCTGATTATTAGGAAAAAGAGGCAGTAAAGTCAAACAAATCTATCTGCATGTGCTGCTGGTGAGAAATCAGAAGAGCCCTTGTTCAAGATGAAACTCAGTATTTCCACATATGACAGGCAGCTTGGATCAAGTAGTTGAAAGCCAGTGTTATGGAGAAAACTAGGTCAATACAGCTGAGTATCTACTGAATAGTAAGCTGTGTAGCTCAACAAAAAGTTGGCCCAGTTATTAAGCCCTGTCTCTGATCAAGTCAGCAGATTTATGTCTAAAATGCTGTCAGTGCTGTTTTGTGATTTTGGCCTTTTGACAGCAAAATTCATGCTCTGCTCTTGGATCATTATGTTCAGAGGAAGTTCAAACAATAACAGGGAAATGTCAGAATCCATGATTAGAACACAATGAGGTTTGGCTCCTGCTCTTTAGCCTAAGCAGGTCATTGTGGTAATGACTCAAATTTGGCTGTATAGACTCTGACCAACCACAACGTCTCTTCATACTTCTTTTGTAACTGAGTATCCTGCAGAATCTGAAAGGTAGATTCATGAAGGTGCAAATGTTGTTGTCATCATCATAGAAATAACCTTCAGCCACGACTGTACTGCTAAACCAGAGAAGTAAAGACATATGCCAATTCAACATAATTTAATACATTTTTTAAATATAAGTAATTGCTCCCATTTGCATAGTGCATTTAGTATGGAAATGAAAAAAAAAAACCCACTTATGATGCTAATAAAACCTTGTAGGATGTTATGAAATTAAAGTAGGAAACAAATTTCTTAAGCAAACCAACTACAATGCCAGCC
The DNA here is from genome assembly GCA_002631895.1 of Agapornis roseicollis. Lineage (NCBI taxonomy): Eukaryota > Metazoa > Chordata > Aves > Psittaciformes > Psittacidae > Agapornis > Agapornis roseicollis. The sequence goes on from NDXB01001365.1 coordinate 189,563, forward strand.
ACTGATCAGTTGATCTCCTAAGAGTAATGCAGCAATGAGTTATCTGTCAATGCTTTAGCCACACTCACAAAAAAGGCCAGTTTTGATAAAGCTGGAGATGAGGATGTCACGTATTTGTCTGCCTGATATAAAAGTTTATAGGCAACTCTTTTAATATAATGGTTAAGAAGATCTAACAACAGGCTTATCCAATTTTTATTAAATATCTGGGAAGCAACATTAGGAAAAGCTCCTTTGCCTCTATTAAAAATCTTTATGAAGGTAATTCTAACACACATGAAAGAACTCTATCCAGAATGCAGATAAATGTTATAAAGGAGGTAATGGAATCAAAGACTTCAAGATGACATGGTGATGGGGGAGTAAAAAACCATAGAAAAAGCAACTCGGATGTGAATGTTGTTTTCTTGCAGTAAATACACCCGGTAAAAACGTGTAGCTCTCTGCAGAATACAGCAATAGAGGGAAAGCCAATTTCAGGGTAACTTATCTTAAAAGATCAGTGTTCTGTCTGGAGACAATAGGTGGCACTCTGTAGCTACCTCAGAAAAAGCAATAGTCAACATCCAGTGTTTCTGAAATGCACACTTCTGCCTCCAGCTTTAAATACTTCTGTCATTTACAAATTCTTCCTTGATAAACACGGCTGAAGGTGAGTTTCTAGGTGCCAACAAAGCGTACTAGCACTTTAAATTGGCGTGTGTGCATGCTTTCTGCCCTCCTGCAGCTTTGTACCAAATACAAACAGAGAAGTGCAGCAGGGGAAATCAAGCAGAAATTAGAACGGAGTGTGAGAGGAAAACATTCCTGGACTGACAGAAGGCAGCAGAAGGGAAAAGAGAAAGAAAGGAGACAAAAAGAGCAAAGAAAAGAGAGAACAGGATAAATTGAGACAATGGATGTGTGAAGGAGAGCAGGGAATGAACTAAAAAGGCAGAGAAAGAAGAAAGGAAGATTTACTGTAATGCAGCCAGGAGCAAAGGAGCAAATAAAGTGCTGCAATCCACACAAATTTACAGGCTCAGAAATCAATGGGAGAATCAATTTGGATGGACTTGATTACTTGCTTCGGGGAATGCATCAGATCAGAGTCTGTAAAGCTCATTATAAATTGCAGGCCTGATGCGAGAGCAAAGTTATGAAATACTTGAAACCTGTAAGTAGCAACAAATCAGAGTGGGTGAAGCTTTGACACTTCAGAAAATGTCGTCTGTTATAAAATGCAATTACCAAAACAAGGATCAAAAAGTGAGGTATTTTTTCTCCTTATCACTTCCTGTTCCTGTTTGCTTATTTGGTCATTATCTTGAAAATAGCTGCTTCATTTGTACTGAATATTTGATCAGTTTACTCTTTTACCATAGGAAAATGACAAGACAAAAAAAGCGAGCATCCCCGTCATTCTTCTATAGATTGTGAATCCATGTAATTCTAGAGTTAATTCAAGAGAATAAAAACGGGACTGATAAATGAAAGGGAAAATCTTTCTGAAAACAAGCCCTTCTTATAATAACTGACTGAAGGAAAATCCATTTTTAATTTGCTTTATTTTGTGCTGCTGGCTACGTGAAAGAACGCAGTCAGTTTTAGTATTCATGTCACACTCACACAGCTCCATCTTTCTCTTTCTTTTCTGCCATCTATAAAATTGGGGTGTTGGCATGAATCTGTGCTATTCGGAACATCTATAGAAATATTAAGCACACCGGGTGCTTTCAAATACCAGACACTAGAGACTTCTTTAGTTATATATAATCAATGAGGTACTCCAAATCTGCAGGGACTTAGAAATATGGCTTTGATCTTGCTTTGGCTGCAGGTTATTTGATGTTTTTTTGTTATTTAGGCTTTTTGAGGGGAGGAGGGTTCAAAAATTGCTGTTTGCTTCACAAAGGATATTAAAACCATACATCCATTTGTGCACATGCTGATCTGGTGTTACAGTAACACATATCATAGAAAGCCCAGAAGAACCTTTATCTTACTGCTTGCACAGGGGTAGTACCAGTCTCCAGCTAAGTTCCCAACACCCTCTGTGCAAAGCACCACACACACGTAATGCAACAATAAAGCATTCAAGCTACTTAAAGGAGCAAATAGCAGGAGGGAAAATTGAAGTAGAGAGATATTGTATTAGATGGTTAAAGACACATATTAGTAGTATATCAGGGGTACAAACTCCCCCAACCCCCAAATCTAAGGGATCAAAGCAGCCTTATCTTGAGCAGCACAGTGCTTGGCTTCTGACAATTCACTGTGTGAGCACTGAGCTATGCCTGGTTAGGGTCAGTTGGCTACTCAAGCCATTTCTTTCTCAATACAATACTTCCAGTTTTCTGCTTGTGCTTGAAAAATTCAGATAACTGCATTTTATTTCAGACAGCCAAAGGACATTCATACTGGAAGAACCTAAAAAGGTAACTCATATAGACTGAGCATGCTTCTTCACAGCATTTAACACAGAGATCTAGGATGGACAGAGAAAGTGCCAGTGTGTATGATGTTTTAAAAGCTGATTAATCACACCAGAGAGAATCTGAAATCTTCAGTGTCTTAAGGCCTGGAACATGCACACACACCTTTTTAAAGGATACAGAAGTTCAGGAAAACCCAAACTTACTCAGCTTATTTAAATTTTATTACTGTCTACTACTCAGCTCCACAATAATTTAAACAAAAATCTACCATCTGTAGTGCTCTCATCTATTGCTTTATTGCAGTATCACTTCTGTTGCATCTTGGCTTTTACATTTCCCCTTGTTATTTCCCTTAGGCTTGGCAAAACCTTTCCAAGATATGAAACAGCACAACTTCTTGCCTTCCTTCCCAGCCTGATATCCCTTTCCTCTGAGGTTTCCAAACCACCATAACCTGGCAGCATTAGGGAGCTGGTAAACCTTCCGTTCTTTGGTCCCCAGTACTTCACTTTCTAAGAGCCTAGGAGAAGCTGAACACATCAGTGCTACCCATCAGTGCTGCACTAGACCCAGTGAGGTCTGATCCCTAATTTGTGACTTTAATTATTATCATCTTGATTTCAATTATGCTTGAAATTGGCAAAAATAAGGAAACCTTCACATTATCTCTTGCAGTCACATTGAGCACCACAGTGCATATGGGTAACTGCCTTCTTAAACTGAGACAGTGTTTTAGTTATGAGCAGAGGGTTCATTTTCATTACCTGCAATTGATTACTGACTTAGTATTTCATTTTACTAAATGCTGCTATACTAAAAACTAAGCATTTAGCCTTTAATGAGATATCCATTTATCATATCACATTGTAAAATATAATTTTACTTACTATGGTTACCCGTTCTGCTTGAAACAAGTATTTTATCTGTTTATTTCACTCTACTTTCCTTGGCATTTCTTGTTGATTGAATGCTGACATTAACTTTAGCAGCAATACTTTATCCCAACTTTAATACTGACTGCATTTTTAATGCATTTTTTCTGCAAACAGCATGTCTAACTTGTCACAAACTTTGAAGTATATTTAATACATGGGGACCTACTGGGACCCAGACTTCAGCCTGACTGATGCATGCATGAGTACACTGGTTTATACATGTGCAGCTTTATTTGTTTTGTGGGAACCCCTCTGGACTTTAACAGTTTTTCATTTTGTCTTTTGTAGAGGAATTAAAGGCAATGTTTTCTGGCTACAGCTGGCAAGATGGAATTGGCATACAGGAGTAATCTCTAATGTGAAAAACTGGTCTGCATTTTTGCCATGACACCTGACATTTACTTTAAATACACAGGAGTATGTCTCCTAGATTTGAGAAATCCCATTGATTTCTAGAGCAACAATGTAGGACAGCTAATATGGTCTTTAACTTTGAAAGGGACATGGTTACTCTCCAGTACGCTCATTCATTTAAGCTTTGTCGTATGTAAGCACTTGTCTCTCTTCCCTGATCCAGGAGATGCATTATTCGCATGCTAATAATCAAAATAAATCCTGAAAACTGCATCTCTGCTCCACCTGTTATAGCAGCTCCATACTAGGAAGCTTGCTTTACCTTCTGCTTTTAAAAGCTATTGGCTCCATATTGAAACCACTTTTCTATTAACTATAACATACAGCATTCGATGGCTCTATTTACCATGAATGTGCCAGCTTCCCAGTTTGTAAGCAAAGCTAGATGAGGTGAAAATGGTGATAGGCAGCTGCACTGCACTGTCAGGAGACAGGAAGTATTCAAAGGCTAAGAGAATACCTAAAGATAGCAGTGCCTCCAAGCCATGTTTCAAAATATCAATACACAGCCAATTAGTAGCAAGCATCCAAAATTACTCTATATAAGACGCTTTTGAAACACAAAGCAATATCTGTCATGTTCAGAATAAAAATTCTTACCCTTAGTCATGGTTCAAATGCTGTTTATTTGCGTATAAATATTTATATATATTTGAGATACTCGGTCACGTTGATAAACTCATTTAAACTTTCCATCAAAACACTCTTGATCGAGTAAGTTGAAATCCCAGTTTCTAAGCAGCTCAGCAGAAGAGATGACTGGTAGCATATAAAATACAATTTAGTCTGAATGTCAACTGCAGAGACAATAGCTATCATACACCACTAACATTATAGCTTAGTACAGCAGGATTTCCAAGCAGCAGGTTTTAGTTTTCATCCAATAATTTTTCTATTTTGGATACTCACATTTAAAATTCTTCGTTAAAACCATTTTAAACCATTTTAAATGCTTTGCTAAAGCCATTCCAAAAACTCAAGCCAACAATATTTTCAAAGTCAAATGTCAGAGTTTTCTTGGTTTTAAACCATGCAAAGAAACCATTAGGGGAGTTACGGATTAGATCACACTAACGAGAACATCAAACACCTGTGAATTCGTGCTTTTATACACATAATAAATCTGGTCACCTCATGTACAGTCATTACACTGTGAAGAATATATGGCTTGAATATAAAAGAAATTTAATCTTTAAAGACCTTTGGATTTTTCTCACCTTGCTACTTTTTTTTTTGTTGTTGTTGTCCATGAAGTCCACAAAATCCCTCCCTAAAAAACCCATTTTTATGTATAAATGCATTCCCTAGATGAAAAAAAGCTATTATAAAGTTTTTAAAGAATCTATTCTAGCCGGCTCAATTATCACATATTCAACAGGGTGGAAAGGAATCAATGCCAGCAAATGCAGTTCCCCCTGTATTTCTTTAACCCCCCCATAATTCATTTCTCCTTCAGAGGACCCAATAATTATATTAGTTCAGTGACTACATAATCAGTCACACTGAGCCAGCATGGAAGCCATGGACCTGAGCGCATGCTAGGGATGCCTTGCACATAAAGTAGCTTTTACAAAGTGCATCTCAAAAGCAATGAAATGAGTCACCTAAATATAGGGCTCTGATGGAAATTTAGTCCCTAAAAGAGAGAAATAACTTTGTTTGGACTTCAAACTGTATTAGCTATAAACACACTTAGCAGCATGGACTTCACAAAACCATCAGAATAAATTGAGCTTTAACGCAATGAAATATTTAGGGCTGAGCTGATTACTTAATTTTGCTCAGCGGTGTAGTAGGCTAACAGTCCCACTTTCCTATGTGAAATGAAATATGACTCAGTGTAAGTTGATTACTAATAATTACAAGCCAGATACTCTTCTACCTCCTGAACAGCAAGAGACCTGTAATATCAGTTGCAAATATCCTGCGCTCTAATGATTCATATGTGATATATGCAAGTCGACTGCATGGCCAGTACAGATTCTACAAGTTATCTAAAAATTCACATAGATTGATTTCCAAATTTCAATAGGAGTCTAAGCCTACAGGATACCTCCCAAATTATGGCGTCCAGTGGACCAAGTCAGACACAGCATAATAGGATTTCTTTCCTTAAATCTCAATTTACCAATTTTTTATTTATTTTCCTTTTTTTTAAAAAAAAATCTATCATTTTAATTGAGAAACTTGTTCTTGAAGCTCAGTTTTATATCAAACATCAATTTGTTCATGAGTTGATTTGAGGAAAAGGGAATTAATATATGACCTTCTATGTTCGTTATGGAGAAAGAGAGATAAATCCAGAAGAAGGGTGTTTAAGCACTGAGAAAGGTTGTCCAGAACATGTTCAATCTTTACATTGGAGAACCTTGAGCAAACTGATCTAACTTGAAATTAGCACTGTTTTGAGGTTGGATGATTAGGGCTTTATTTATAGGATTACCTTGCAGATGACAGCCCTTAAGTGATATACACCTTACCAGTAGCGATTTCATTACTCAGTTTTGTTTTCAATTAATTGATTACTAGAGATGTCCTATACATTTTAAATAAAAGCTTAAAATCTTAGGTCTTAGATCTAGATAAGAAAGGAAAAAATTGAGACTTGTGAGAAAAACATTTCAGACTTCACTTAGGAACGGAGTATTTCAGATATCTAACTCTTTTTCTTCTGACTGCACCACAGTAAGGTTGCAACGGAAACCAGCTTACAAGATAACATCTTTCCTCTGTGGAAACTTTGGATTCTCACTTTCATCACAAGAAAGAAAGGCTCTGAAACAGGACCTGACAGCAGGCAATGACAAGTTATTACCCATGGCTACAAAATATTTCAAACACTTCCACGTTTCCATGAGTGAGGAGAAAGAAATCTAACATTTGTTGTAAACTACGCAAGTTGGTGCAACCAAAATCTGTGTTTCAGTCTTAAACATCAGCTTTTCTGAGATCATAAAGGTGCAAGAATATTAACTGTGGTTCAGAATGCTTCATGTGTTGCCCAACTGTTTTTGTTAAAATGGAGTCAGCTAAGTACTCAGAGCTGTGCTTCTACAATTAACAAAGATATACAAGCAGCACAGGATTATTCTTCTTCGTTCTTATTTCCAGACACTTCTCTGTCAAAAAGAACTCATGCATACATTGAGAAAACAGAGTAAAACTTCACTGTGTATTTCCATGATTAGTGGAATATTTAGAGCTAACACATGCAAATATTGGCATTAATCAAGTGAGATGAATTGAAGACACTGTATTTAATGTATCTCCATGACAGATATTCTTATCTCCATGACACATATTCTTATCTCCATGAAAACCAAACCTTTCAGTGTAAATACATAGAAAGGATCAGTACTACTTTGAAAGTAGTTATTTCTTCATCTCACAGACTTAAGCCACATCTAGTTAATAGCTATGTGTACATGGGTAGTTCAGTTTCTGGCTGAGTATTTGAGTGTGGCTGGTATCTGAGAGCTCTACAGGCAGCTTCAACAGAGAATCATCTTACCCTTCCACAGAAATGGTCCGCTGCAAGCTCACTGTGGGTGGACGCGTTGCAGTGCTGTGCTGGGAATGACTGTATGACCAAGGAAGAAGAAAGAAAAGCATTTGTTAAAGAAATGGAAGTTTCATTCTTATTCTCTCTAGCAGTTTAGCTAATGTTAAGTTAGAAATAACAATCAGATTGCTTTACACGTCTCTAAAGCAATTTGACTTCAGTGATACTCATCACTCCAAAAAAGGGTTCAACCCTACAAACTCTCTTGTTTAAAGTCAGGTTTAGTTCCTCACTAAAAGCAGGCAGAAAGCGAGTAACACCCCCTTATCTTTTTCATTCTTTTTAAATATATATATATATATATACACACACACAGTTCGGTGACTTAAAATAACTTGGATCCTAACTGTTCTGCTAAATATGCTAACCATAAACCACAAGGTTAATTTCAGAACAGAAGATAAAGAGTAAATGATGTTATCAATCTAATTCTCAGTGTTTCTTGGATAGAATGCTCAGTAAAAGAGAACATTCACTGCTTATAACTGCACTAAAATGTAACTTTGAATTTTACAAATTTCAACCAACATTCACTGTTCTATCAAATTTTAAAGTATCTTGAGTTTTTCCACATGAAATTTTATCAGTCTAAGACACTCTTAAGTAAAAAAATTGATATTTTCTAAGCAAAACACAGACTGTCTGGAAAAAAAATAATTATTTTAAGTTTGAAAATTCTGAGTTCTAATGGCTTCTCATATGCCATATTGCCATGAGTAAGTAACCTCAAAAATAGTTATGTTATATAGTTCTAATAAATCAGACAGTATATGTTAACCTCAGTATTGTACTATTATATAATAATATTGTTCCATTACTATTCATGTAAATATAAAAGGACAACAACACAGCATCAGTGAAAGGCAGTTGTGATAACATTCTTTATTCCAGACAATGTGTTTTTAAATTCTAAAATGTAGAAAGATCTGGATGTATGTTCTTATTAGTTTAAATGGCTACATCACATAATGAGGCCCGGAATTAATAATGCAAAGTACACACTAAAATTAAATCTTTAGGTCAGTTTTTATGTCTGTGACTCTACCAACAGCACATTTTGTCTTGCTCTCAAGCTCCATATATAATTCAAGCTGTTTGTTCAGAAGTACACTTTCCATAAGCTAAAACATTTGATATCAGTGAGCAACCCATCTATTTTATACTTATTTTATCACTTAAAGAAAAGTATACCCCATAGCAGTGCTGCATTTTACTGGTGCATTCAAATGATGGGTTTCAGGATTGATACTTAACTCAGGTTACTTTGTACAAAACCTTAAAGTTATAACCTCTCTGTTTCTAAATATTTTCTATTGTGGATCAAAAAAGACTATGAATTTTGTCACCATACTGTTCATAATGGCTTTTACAGGACTAGCAAAACCTCTTAGATTTTACAGAAGATCTGTTTGACATCACACACTTTTCTTTAATACAGGATGAATTACCTTTCTGAACAACTACCAACATACACCTAAAGCTGCTATTGGCTGCACTCATAAATTTATTTCTGAATTTCACTATTCAGCTATGCTAAATATATTTTGATATCTTTTTATAAATGAAATTCATTATTGCTTAAAACATTCCTATATAGAAAAGTTGGTGAAAATACTATTTTGAACTTTCTGAGGAAAATCACTTTTGAAACACAAAACTGAAATGAGAGCAAACAGCATTTTCAGGAGTGATTAGGAGCACCATGTTCCTTGATTTTGAATGTCGAGTCTAAAACAGCTCCAAAGCCCTACATTGCCAAGAGAGGTTATTCATCCCTTTCAGCAAATCAGAATTGTAACATCTCAGCAAAGGGCAAGGTACTCAGAACTCACTAATCTCTCCCTCAGCCACTTGAGAAATTGTGCTGTGCCACCATATTGGTTGATAGTGTTGCTGTGGCTGGGGCAAGAAGCAGCAAATTAACAAAGGATTATCTAGACAGGGTGACAAAACAATATTCAGAAGGAAGAGCAGATTCTTGGAAAAACAAAACACATTTCAATGATGGAGTGCAAAAAAAAGGCTGGGATGGCAATATTACTTTCTATTACATGAGATGATTTGTTCAGCAATGTAATCCCATAATAAGTATGAATTAAAGCAATGATTTCAATTCAATATTCTCCTGCAATTACAAAACCACTGAAGCACCAGTTGTCATCAGTATCCCTCACTGGAACGACTACCTTGTTATGCAAAGCTGTGTGAGGAACTTTATACCTTACTCCTTCCAACTCCTATTGGCAATATTCCACCCATTAGAAACCCTTTTCCAACCCTGGGTATTTGTGACAGAAAGTTCAAACAAGTCCTTAGCTTTTTTCATTAAAATAATTCATAACTGGTAGTACGAAAACTCATTTTTTGTAGATAACTATAAAAATCAAGTTTGATGCTCAATACAAGCTTATGCCTTCTAAGGTATCATCATGAATAAAATGACACCTAAAAATCAAACCCATGGTTTAATCACTGCTTGACACAAGTGGCTATCCAGTTGGAGGCAGAAACAACAGTCTGATATCATTCCTAACTGACTTATTTAAAAGATAAAGCTCCTGGTGGCTTGTGTCAAAGTGATGAAACCAGAAGAAAAAAAGCTGTTTCCATCAAATGCTTAATACAGTTGTGCAAGTGTCATGCCTTTTGTAGCACAAAACAAAACTTCTGAGTTACTGCCACCAACATTTTCTATGATGAATGCCTAAACATAGATACTAACATCCCGATGAGATATTTAGCTAAGTAACATTTTTACACGCACAGATCTAAGTATTCAAAGTTTGACATTTAGACTTATAAAAATTCTACCCTTTCTCTGAAATGACACAAAATGAACATCTCCATAATTTAATAATACAAAGTAATGATATTCCAATATATTATTCAATATTACAGCCACACAAGATGGGCTTTCCATGAAGAAATGGATCTCTCATCCTATAAAATCCTATAAAATATAAAATTAAGCTTAAACTTAATTCCATTTAATTTTAGTTCATTGAGACAACGGAAATATCCTGTTCTTGTAAGACAATTCATATGAGTGAAGGAACAAAAATGAGATTATAAATAAATAGTAAGGGTAAAACAGGGAGCAAAGAATCCAACCTCTTTTTTAATAGGTTGAAATTATGGGGAGGTGGGGGGAGGGGATGTTAAACCCTTTTCTTAGGCAAAGTCTGGCACTTCATGGCTTTCCTAACTACTAAAACCAGAGCAGCCTGTTGTCAATGTATTTTTTAAATATTTCTTATTAAAATAATAATAGCAACAAGTATCATAGCAATTAGAAGGTGAGTAACCAGTCTCCTTAGTTTTAATTTTGTTCTAGCCTAAGGATGCTCTGAAGGCACTTTTGCTGTGTGGGTGATGCTGAAACTCGAGGCAGCATCATAAACCCTTCTTATCCTGTAGGGGCCGCATGAACTACAGCCTTTCCTTCACAAATGACACCTTCACCATTACACAATACCCCAGTGAAATCCCTGTCCAGGATGAAACATTAGGGAAAGATTTATTGTGTCTTAAGCACCCATAATGCAAATTGACAACTAAAAATAAGTACAAACCATCATTAAGGGATCAGACTGCATGACAGTAAAACCAGAGTTCATCCCAAAGCCTGCCTATAATATTGAGAGTGGAAGAAAGAAGATTGTTACAATCTCAAATTTTCGTCTCTTTCATTCATATAAACCCAATGCATACTGTCTATACAGCAGAATACTAGAAAAGCCATCAGGTTTCCTCTCCCAACCTACCTCCTATCAAACAAAGAACAGTTGTCCTCTATTTGCTATAGTCCTAATTTAGAAAACCTTTTGTTTTCATATGTCTTTGTTTTGACAAGTCAAAACTGACAGCCTAAAAATCATTATGTGCTTCCTAAATTATGGCTTGCACCTTCTCATAAAGAAGCAGCGTTGCAGCTAGTGGCACAGGCTGGATAGAGACCCTGAACACTGGTTTTTGGAGCAGCATTCTTGAGGTCCCAATTCTGAAGCTGTCACACAGAAGTATACAAACTCCATTTATCTATCAACATATTCTGTGCAATAAGAAAACCCCAAACAAACAAACAAACCACCATCACAAACTAGAGCTCTGAGATATTCTTTGTTATCCACAATACTGAAAGAAAAATGATGGATAAATACAATATCAAAAAAGTTCCACTGCAGAACAGTGAAGGGAATTCTTAACAGTTTATGATGTATTCTCAGCATGTTGTTTCTTATGGCAAGGATTGAAGACAGCAGTGCAGTTGTTTATTAAGCTTCTAAGGTTTTACTTTGATGGATGTAAGAGTTTAAGAAGGCAACATGCTTTAATTCCATTAATGTGGACTTTTAATTCAGCTTAGTGAAGTGAAACCAGCCTTTCCTGATGCTGCCAACAGCTAAACTTCTAACTTAAATGAGCTTTTGTTCTCCTGTGAGATTAATTAGGAGACCACAAAGTGCTTTTTTTTCTATTAATTTTATCTCCACAACAAACAGATTAATATAGCCAGTACTGACAGTTACTGGCCCATACTGGAAGTGTCAAACTAACCAGTCTCCCATCAGAGGTAAATAGGAAGCGTCAGAGAATAGGACATTCAACCCTGATACTTTCAGATCACCCTTAAGCAACAAAGCCAGAGTGAGATGTGACACAGATTTCATGCACAGGCACATGCACTGAGGATTCTTGAAGCTTATTTTTAAATGGCATCTGTACATATATTTTGCCAATAGCATTCCAATGCTAAACACCCATCCAGTGGAAAACAGAAAAGAAACACAATGAGACTGTCACTCTATCTACAAATATGTAGAATAAGGATCACGCTATATCTCTGTTCAGGTTCTCTGGAGTAATTTCACTTGCACAGGCAAAATCAGAAAGGTTTCTGTGCTCTTCTTCCCTTCCTTCTGCCTGCCTTCGTGCCTGCCTGCATGCCTGTGTGCCTACCTTCCTTCCTCCCTTCCCCAAACAGCATCCACAAAGAGTGGTTAGCCACATTCCCCACCCTAAAGTATTTGAGTTACTACAGCCCTAAATTAGCATCCTATAGCAATAAGGAAGAACGCAAGGTGAAACTGTGACTCAGAGGAATGCTTCAGCTCCTGGAATAAAGCTAATTATCCACCTTTGTTAGTAGTGTGCCTAAGTCAGCACCTGTCTTTAAAGTGGTGAAATATCCACTGACTTCAAATCTGTCTCCTTACGGCTGAGGTAATTGCAGGTGATAATGATAAGCTTTAAAATATAGAAAGTATGTTTATGTGAGAAGGAATTGTTATTTTACTTTGAAACATAATGTTTAAAACAGCTAAGAAGTTTGGAATGATGTGGGGGGAACTGAAATTAGGAATGCTATTTAAAGGAGTAGAGAAGACATACTGTTGCATTCCAATGTTCCCATGTAGGGTACATACAGGCTTACACAGTACTGTGAAGAAAACAGCAATGAGCAACCAAGGTTCATTGAGTGAAAAGTGTAAGAAAAATATACTGTGATAAACTGATACAAAATTAAGTGGAATTTCAGGCATCCAATTTTAGGAATCACATTGAAAGACCACTTTTAATGACTCAGACACGCTACTGTGTTCTCTTGGGAGGTTATTCTGCTCTAGATGTCACTGTGAAGTACTGATTTCTGTTATAACTTAAGTTTTTTCTTATTTTGCTTAAATTCCTCCTTTTCATCCCATCTTTCTTCTAGTTCATTATGTTCCTTGTTCATATCTTCTTGTACTTTGGACAGACCTGGGTTTTCAGAATTGGGATGTCTAAATCTCTGCAACAAGTCATTCTGTTGCTGTTAAAAAAAGTAACTCTCAGTTCTTTCTACCAGCCTCTCAGTTGGAATAGTCCCTCATTAAATTAGTTTGACAATTATATCAGCTTAAGAGTGAAGTTTATCCATAAAAAAATACTTGCAATAAGTGGAAAACACATGTGAGAATGTAGGAGGGAGAAAAAAAAAAAAAAAAGGAGAATGGAAGAACAAAGAAAATCACTTCAGTTGCTTAAGAAGTATCAGATTGAAATGGCTCATGAACATAAGAACTGAGTTGGGCCCTAGTTACAGTTATGTAAGAGAATGTAGTGCTATTTTCATGAATTCAAATAGGGACAGTTTGTTTAGGAATGACAGAAAACTGACATATTCTGCATGGTCTCCCAGTTACCTAAATCCCCTGGTACCCTGGTACCAGTGCTTAATACAATGCTGAGTTTTCAATTCCTCATGAAGAAAGCAACTGTGACCCTCTTAACTAGTCTTCGACATGTTGCTTACGAAAATCAACATCACTAAGGTGTTTTTCTATACTGCTATGCTCAAATGCCATACCTCATTTATTGTTTGCTATTACTCCTAATTCTCCCTTGGTATCTCCCTCTCTAGACACCAATGTCAGTACAGAAGGAGGCAGGAGGTGCTCCAGGCAGCTGATCAGAGATTCCCTGGCCACCCATGGTACAGCCCATGGTGAGGCAGCTGTGCCCCTGCAGCCCATGGAGGTCCATGGTGGAGCAGATATTCACCTGCAGCCCATCAAGGACCACATGCTGAGTGGGTGGATGCCTGAACGAGGCTGTGATCCCATGGGAAACCTGCACTGGAGCAGGCTCCTGGCAGGACCTGTGGCCCTGCGGAGAGAGGAGTCCATGCTGGAGCAGCCTGTTCCTGAAGGACTGCACCCCATGGAAGGGACCCACACTGGAGCAGCTCATAGCATCATAGAATAGTTAGGGTTGGAAGGGACCTTAACATCATCTAGTTCCAACCCCCCTGCCATAAGCAGGGACACCTCACACTAAACCATGTCACCCAAGGCTTCATCCAACCTGGCCTTGAACACTGCCAGGGATGGAGCACTCACAACCTCCCTGGGAAACCCATTCCAGTGGCTCACCACCCTCACAGGAAAGAATGTCTTCCTTATATCCAATCTAAACCTCTCCTGTTTAAGTTTGAACCCATTACCCCTTGTCCTGTCACTACAGCCCCTGATGAAGAACTGCAGCCTGTGAGAAGGACTCAGGAGAAGCTCATGAAGGACTGTTTCCCATGGGGGAGACCGCACGCTGGAGCAGGGAAAGAGTGTGAGGAGGAAGGAGTGACAGAGACAGCGTGTGATGAGCTCACCACAACCCTCATTCCCTGTACCCCTGTTCAGCTGGTGGGGAGGACTTAGAGAAATTGGGAGTGAAGTTGAGCCCAAGAAGAAGAGAGGGAGGTAGGAGGTGCTCTTCAGATTTGGATTTATTTGTCATTATCCTGTTCTGGTTTGATTGGTGATGAATTAATTTGCCCAAGTTTTACCATGACACTAACTTGTGAGTGCTCTTTTCTTGCCCTTATCTTGATCCATGAGCCTTTCAATATATTTCTCTCCACTGTCCAGCTGAGAAGGGCAGTGATAGAGAGGCTTTTGTAGGCACCTGGTGTGCAGCCAGGGACAACCCACCAGTCATTATTCGCCACCCTTAATTTCAAATATCAGTATTTTTCTATTAAAAATTGAAAGCAATAATACATGCAGCCATATATGGATTCTTTGGGTATTGATGCTGGTGATAAGAGTACGCCTAGGGCCAACACAGCTGAGCTCTGCCATAGGTCCCTGGTTGAGTGGAGTGTGCCAGGAATCAGCAGCACAGCTTCCATCAGCAGCTGTTCTGTGGCAGCTGCAATACACAGCACTCACCACTGCCCCATAACACCCTTTCTGATGTATTTCTAATGCTGTGCATTGCTTCTGTAATGAAACATTATTTATTGCACACAGAAAGCTTATTAGCTTTCTGTGCAAGTAACAACACAAGTATCTGCACCAAAGTCCCTTTTCAGTGTAACTGAAAGCCAAAAGACATTAGCAATGATTTGAAAAATGGGTCCACTTTTCAGAAACTTTGAATAACAAAACTTAGAGAGAAATCAAGGAATATTTCAGTAGTTTTAGTAAAACTCCTATAGGCACAATAGGAAGACTGTTGAGATTTCCCTTCAGGAATCAGAGACCTAATTCCAATTCAGGATCCAAAAAATACCAAGTATAACATGATTTTAACAGAACTCTGTTACAGCAATCTTGTCATTAAAAAACTGAGAGAGATTACATCTTCATGATTACACTTATCTCGCAATACTGCATCTAGTGCCTGGAACATCTTAGCTTTACTTTCTCTTTCCAAGGGAGGGTTGACTTTGCACTGAATATGACACTTGAAAAATAATCAATAGGACTTTTATGCTGCATCTGATTTTTCTCTAAAGAGTAGGGAAATCGTAGGTAATTAAGTCTAATGACAGAGCTCAAATAACTGCAGCCCATTAATCTAATTTGGAAAGTTTCTATCCATCTCCATCCAAAGAAAAACAAGCACATAAAATCATTTTCATGATAGTTATTGCACTGAATTTTACTTATTCAGGATAAAACACATGGATAATAACAGTTAAATAAAGTGATTTAATGTAGCAATGAAAAACTGTCTGATGCCAAACTACTCCATGCCATTAACAAACATTTCTATATCCCATGAGATTCTGTGTCATTACATTTGCACAATAAAAACATTCCTACGGAAATTTAAGTTTTAATACTGTCTTTGTATAAGACCAAGTTCATTTCCTCCGTACTTATTAACTCTCACATGTGTATTTCAATGAATAACACTAACTGTCAAGGTGAAACAGCCAGAAAAGGTGTCTCTTCAGCTTCCATAGTAGTGGTTCATTAGACCAAAGGGAATGATCACAATGGAAAGAACATTAATTTAGATTAGGATCTGTAATATATTAGAACAGCACACTTCATATTGCAGTTCCCCCAACACAATGTTTACTGCACTTGTGTGATACCTTCTGATAATGTTATCCCTCCTTTTGGATATACATTATCTCTATGCAAACTAGGAATATGGGTTGAATATCTGTGTTTTTTAACAGAATAGGGGTGAGCTGAAGCTGCTATTTAACCCCACTTTCTGTGTCATTCAAGTCAGCCCAGCATGCATGCATGCATGTGCAGCTATACCAAACAGAAAACCAGAAATCCTGGAGAAATATACACAGAGAAAAGCAAAAGTAAAAACAACGCAATGCACAAATGAATGACATCCCAACAGAATACACACAGTGTAAAGGATGCATTGTCAAAATGAAAGATGAATAGTAAAGAAATTCCACGGTTTAAGTTCTTTTGTTTCTAATCTAATCTATACAAACTATGACTCTTGTACTGAGTTACTCAGCATTTCATGGGAAACATTCAGTGTATTACACTATGAGGTCTAAGAATGAAGTATAAATGTGAACTAGATACAGAAACCAATTTAAAAATCTATTAATTTTTCTCATTCTGGGGTTACTCACAGTGGGAGTTTCAAGCACAAGCATCTCCCATAGCAAATCGCTGTAATGTACAAGCACATTAGTAATTAATTTTGCCTATCTTTCATTATAGGCCACAGATTGCCTTAGATGAATTATGGGGTAGAGAGATTACTTATATGTTCCAATATGCCAATTCTTTTATCCCTAAATTGATATATAAAACACCTTCTACTTAAAGATGCTTGCTAAATTCAATCTTTGAAGAGAAATTCAGCTATTTAGGAAAGAACAGTGAAAGGCATTTATGAAGAGGAAAAAAGCCTGTAATAGTCATTAAGGTGAATTGTTTAAATAGAAACTTAATAGATAAATCATTTGAGGAAAACATTGGAAACTGGTTTTAAAAGATTTACAAAATTAGCAAGCATGCATACATGGCTGAGCTGATACAGAGTCAATTTGTGATCCTTCTGGGAACTGATTTAATGCCATTAAGATACTTAATAGTATAAGTCCTGGACAAGAGCCTGAGTTTTCTTCACTAAACTTTTTAAGTATTTCATATAGTTAGGGATCATTTCTTATAATTACAATCTTCTCATCAGTCAACCCAAGGTTCTTGGGTTATTTCAAGGTTATTTTAGTGTGAAGGGTGAAGATGCTGCAATGTTTCTTCTCCCTTCAGCTTTCATTTATTTGATAAAGGGCTCTGGAAGTCCATCTCTCTTTGCTGCTTCCAACTAATGAGTATCTTTGTACTTTTGTTCCCAAATGTTTTGGCCAGAACCAGGTTTGGCACTGGGTACACTGGGAAAAGAAGCATTGCTCTTTGAGAAAAACATATGAATAACAGACAGACAGGGAAGCACAAGTAAGCATGAATCAATCAATAAAAATGGTCACAGTTGGATTTATGCCAGCAGTTCATCCAATCTCAGCTAGGACTAAAATGAATATTCCATTGTCATTTAGCATTGTAAAAAGAAATAGCCATGCAAAGAAGCTGGTTTTGGATATGGGCATCTTGTGTACATATTTATCCTGTGAATATGACCTGAATGCAAGTTTTTGCTTCAGTTCTCCATGCATTTTGAGGACAAAGCAGTCCTGTTGAAAACCCATGAAATCCCTGCAATCAATGAGACACTTTACGTATGAAATGTGGATTACTCAGATGATACAAAACAACTGACAGAGGATAAGCCCATGCATTGGATGGTCATCCATATTTTCAATTCTTGCATTTGCAAGATTGGCAGGAAATTCCATGGCAATAGGCTCTTGTGTTTAGAATTCCTTTGATACACTATTTCATTCCAAGTTATACCTCTCTTCCAAATTATCAGGGTTGACTAATGCTACAGGAAATATCTGTTTAAATAATCATGGTTTTAATCAGTGAAATTCTCCAAATAAAGTTGGTGAAAATACATCAAGAAACCCAAAAAGGATTGTTTTTTTTTTTTTTTTTAATCTTTAGTT